>JALPQI010000949.1:0-170530 GCA_025490895.1 Thaumatotibia leucotreta | reverse complement strand
ATACAAGCGTTATTATTATGCGATTTCGACAATTATTTTAAAAGATAGGTTATAATTTTTGTTTAATATTGACCTTAGTACCAAAATACCCTTTTGGTATGAATATTCTTAAATAAAAGAGTTTAGCTTAAAAATAGAAGCTTTTACTAAGGCACAATAGATTCTACTTCTAGAAATTGCGAACGTAAAAAAAAACAGAAATATCATATAATACACGATTATTTTAATCCGTGATCAGGATTAAAACAATATCCATACCCAGCCTAATTAACATTTTAGGTGAGGTCTCCCGCAGATACCTCAAAATTCATTAATTTAAATTGAAAGAAAATTGTATCCAATATCGACTTAGGATCACGAGCTCTTTCAATCCTACTAGGAGAAAAAAGTGTCCAAAAATGTTTTTTTTCCATTACGCTATCGTTTTTATAGACTTTGTATGGCGATAGCGTAATGGAAGAAATTAAAAATGTACGGAAATTGTTGGACAGTTTTTTTCACCTATCAGAATTAAAAGAGATCGTGATCCTGAGTCGAACAAGCCTAAACTTGTCGAATTAAAAAAAAGTGTTTTGAACAACGGTTTGTGAAAACGCCCAAAGATTTCGTTTATGTTTGAGCTGCCTTTTTAAGTATACCTTTCAGATCTATATTTTTTTTTCAAACTAAACCCGGGAATTTAGGTCATATCCATATTAACTTTTCTACTTGGTATCCCCTGGTGTTGCACCGGGATATCCGACCACTGAATATTAACGACGTATTTTTGCAATCATATAAATATTTTATAAAAAAAGTCCGACATACTAAAAATAATAATAAATAATCAGTTTTGATGATGAATTGCACATAAAATATAAGAGATATCGTTTTATTGTGTATCAATAATCGATAGAGAATTTATTGAGGATTATTTCATTCCTTCACCTTTTTTCTGTATCTCAAATAGTTTTCTTAGTATTAGTCAAAAACTGCATTTCAAGACCTTTCCGAGAGCGCGAGGGGGTGAAGCGGGGTGGGGAGGGAGAGGGAGGGGGAGGGTTGTTGGAAATAAACTTCAATCTATAACCTACACATCCCTATCAATAAAAGTTCTATATTAATTATGCCGTTCAAAAAGCTAATTTTCTTCAATTAGTAATAGAAAAGTGAAATTCGTACGTCATAGAATTTTGTCTTGAAACTTATTTTTTTGTCTGCAAGTGTAATGAAAAACATTGTATGCATCACGGTCGGTAAGCGGAATACCAAATCGAGTCATTAAAACCTTCTTCTACCACTTTCGTTAGTAATTCCATACTTACCTCCCTTGATGCACAATGTACTATTAATACTAATACATAACATTTTTTTAATATTATAATTATATCTATAAAGTATTTGTATTTGTAAAAAATGTATGTAAACTTTCCAAGTTTAAGGTTTTTAGTTGGTGATAAAACCAAGATGTGTTCTGAAAGTGCGTGATAAGATAATAATGCAAGTTTGCAGGTTTGCTTACTTTTTTTACTTTCAGCTGACAAATGGTATATTTACGTTGGATAGCAGACGTTGCGTACATGGGAAAAGTGTGTCCTTACCTTTATAATCATTTCGAAGACTGATTCTTATGGTATTCAAAACGCAACGAGGAACGTGATGTTATCAAGCGGTTTTTGAGTTAGTCCTAAAAAATCCGAATAAGCATACGTATAATGGCCGATGGAGCCAGAAACTGCTAGACTGGCAACCACGTACCGGACGACGCAGTGTGGGCAGACCTCCCACAAGATGGTCTGACGAATTGCTCAAGGTCGCGGAACCCGCTGTATGCAAGCAACACGTCATATTAGCGGTCATTGGGGTTCTAGGTCCAGCAGTGAATGTCTTTTGGCTGAAATGATAATGATGAATCCGAGTTAATTCGTAATTAAGTAATTTTTTTACAAATATAAAATTCGAAAACACACCGGGAAGTTAATTACAGAACTCTAATAATCCGAAGACAAGGAGCAACTACAGTCGCCATCAGATAATAATATATCCTAGCGCCCGGTGCGTTCAAAAATATCTGAACACGCCTTTATTGCCATAACGATAGCGTGTTTAGATATTTTTGGGCGCTTGGGCCCTACGATATATCTGATGGTGACTGTACAAAACATAAATCTTGTCAAAAAAATAAAAAATGTTACAGGGTGAACGACATGAAGTGTTACCAAATATTTTATTAAGTCTGGTGTCAAAGTAATATCGGCTTATTATCGGAAATATGTTTTGGACACCGCATTGACGTCTTAGGTACGCAAACATTTGGGTTGTAGACCGCAAACATAAGAACGAAACTGAGCTTCGGCTTATGAAGCTCGTAAGAACGGAAAATAGGTAAAAACCGAATTTCACGTGCTGCGAGCAAGTATTTTTTTACAATTTGAAGACCATAGTCAAGGCAAAAGGTAGTCATATTGACTAAAAGTAAATTTAATCACAAAATGTAATAGGTATTTTCTCTTATGTTTTTCTTTAATAGTAATGAATTGTTGCAACAAAAAAATCGCAGCTCTTTGAAATTGGTAACACTTCATGTCATTCACGCTGTAGAAAGAATGCAGACAATCGAGTCAAACCATGCCCGTCATCAGGGTTATCAGAAGTAAAGAGATATGTGCAGTTAGAGGGACAATAAAAATGATGTTCGTAACGAGTGTGATAAAAACACTACCGAAGGGAGTGTTTTGAATCGACACGAGGTTACGATTTTCCTTTTTACACGTATCGTACCTACGATGTTTTTCAGTACAGATAACCGTCCATAGTTTTGGACCTGATAAGAAATGCACCACTTTTTACACTAGTGCGTAAAAAATCACTATACATCATACATCATCAGGCTATCTCAGTCCACTGCTGGACTTAGGCCTCTACTACGAGTATAACTATGCGTATAGACGCATTAGGAGTTAAATGCCCATAATCGCCACGCTGGGCAAACGGGTTGGTGATCACAGTAATGCCCATGCTACCCATCATCAATAAAGTGACACTTCAATCCCTTAGCCGACTCTTACGACTCCCACGGGGAGAGTTGGGGTGGTGACAAAATGTTTTCTTACTGGCATCACCACGCGGCTAAGTTTAATTCAGCTGCTTTAAATTGAAAACCTTCTCGTTAGGTTTGTGGCAAACCACATTCTCGTGTAATGAAATACGTGCCTATGCAAGAAATAATTTGTCCACTTACAAATAGCGTTTAATGCAATTCTCCAATCGTCTTAAGGCGTGAGCTCTAATCTGCCTGTAATTGGACCGGCTAGTGAGCCTCCCTCACAAACAGAGAGGCACAGAAGACCCACTCCACATAGTTGATCATCATCATCATCATATCAGCCGAAAGACGTCCACTGCTGAACATAGGCCTCCCCCAATGATTGCCACAATGACCGGTCCTGCGCCACCCGCATCCAGCGGACTCCTGCAACGTTCACCAGGTCATCAGTCCACCTTGTGGGGGGCCTACCTACGCTACGCCTTCCGGTATGTGGCCGCCACTCAAGAACCTTCCCGCCCCAACGGCCATCGGTTCTACGCGCAATGTGCCCCGCCTACTGCCACTTCAGTTTAGCGATTCGGAGTGCTATTTCGGTTACTTTGGTTCTGCTGCGGCTCCACATAGTTGACTATGATGAATTTTAATCAGCCTCCGCAGCCTAGTTGGTATTGGTAGTGACCCTGCCTACGAAGCTGGAGGTTCTGGGTGCTTAGACAAGTTGCCAATCGCTAACGCTTCATCGTCAATCGTCAACGAAAGGCAGCTAGCTAACTGTCTTTGTCGCACTAATATGAAAGAGTGACAGAGATGGAAAACTACGATACGCTACTAAGCGTTAGCGATTGGCAACTTGGCTAAGCATACTGGTTTCGAAACCCGGCGAGGGCATAATTTGTGTATTTATTATTCACAATTATTTGTTCCTTGGTCGTGGCTGTGTATGTATTTAAGTTTCTATAATGTATCTATCTATTATTATATATCGTCCCCTGGTATCCATATCACAAGCTTACCGTGGTACTAGGTTGAATTGTGTCAGATGTCCCAAGATATTTATTTATTCTTCTTGTCTCCTTAACAGCCCACTGAATATTTTCACTGCAATTTGAGACCTCTGGAAGGCTATCGAACCACGAACAATGCTTGCCTTCCTGTTACACTTAAGTATTCATTTGTAAGTGGAACAGAGAAGCAACACGTCGATTGCGGATCGTGGTAGCCCTCCAGATATTATGTCGGTAAAAGGTCGGGAGTACTACACTAACTGTTGAAAAAAGATGGGAACCATGTTGCTTATTTGCCACTGGCATGAAAAGAAAAGAAGAGACAAGAAAATTCATGCTATGTTATGTAAGAATATTGGAGAATAATTAAAAAATATTTTTTTAAACCACAGAATTAGATTTGGATAGAAGAAACAAGTAAATTCATTTGTATGGCGGCTGAGCGTGTGAGATTTTGTACTGAAGTTGTTACTTGCCTATGATTTTAAATATGTCTCAGGCCCTTGAGTATTCATATTTTTTTATGTTGTTGCTATTAATATTACTTAAGGAGGCATTATTAATTATTAATGTTTTTGTTTATTTCAACTAACAAAATTTGTCGCCCGAAAGCTGCAAGCTGCGATTAAAGACGGACAACTCAGTAGATTTTACCGAGTTCATTATAAGTAGATACGTTTGCTTGATCTATGGTATATATGACATCTGTGTTTTAAAATATGAGACCATCTCCAAAGTAACCGATATAGCTCTCCGAATAGCTAAACTGAAGTGGCAGTGGGGCAGATTGCACGAATAACCGATGGCCGTTGGACGGAAAGGTTCTCGAGTGGTGGCCACTAGCCACGAACTGGAAGGCGCAGCGTGGGTAGGCCCCCCACAAGGTGGACTGATAGTGAAGGTCGCAGGAGTCCGCTGGATGCAGGTGGCGTAGGGCCGGTTATTGAGGCAATGTTTGGGGAAGGCCTATTTTCAGCAGTGGACGTCTTTCGGCTGATATGATGATGAATATAATGTTGATATTTTTGAACCTTAATATTTAGCTTTGAAATTGTTTCAAAATATGATAAGAATTTTTGTTTTGGCAAAAGGTATTACAAGCAGCAAAAGTCACTTTAGGTAGATGTTACATTAAGTGCAATGTTTTGCTCTTGTGCCAAGAGTTTTACTTCACTGCAAAAATTCCAACAAAACTGGTTCAAAAGGTTTTTAACACGAAAAACTCTATACAAGGGCTTTCAGCTCTATTCAATGCAGTCGGGAAAAGGTACTTCCTTTATAAAAATGGAGAATACAGTTACAACAATAAGACCAACATTGCATCAAAATACACAAAATTTTTACACCAAAATAATACTACTTTTTAATGTACCAATTAAAAGCATACAGTTATTTTGATAGACCATTTCTAATTGAACTTTTTAAATACATTTTTCAGTAAAAATGGTGCATTTTTTACGTATGCGGTATACTAGTGCGGGATTGGTTCATTTTTTGTCAGGTCAAAATATCGGAAGGCCATCCGTACTAAAATAAAGTCGTACGATACACGTGCGAAAAGGATATATATGGACTTTATTGTTTTCGCACTTGTATCGTAATGTACTATTTAAATAGCGTTCCAGTTATCTTAATTCTAAGTTCGTGAAACTATTTTAATTCTGATTCCTTCAATCGGGAACACCACAAGGTTATACGTATTAAATCGGAACTCATTTGCAGTCCGTTCCGTTGGTTGTACCCTGAATCTGCTGAACAATTTTGCCATCACCATACGAATGTAAGTCTTTGCAAACCACATCCCTATACAATTCCTTGACCCAACACCGAAAGGCAGAAACACTGCTGGATGTCTCTTTGCTGTATTTTCAGGACTGAATCTATCAGGATCAAATTTCAACGGATCAGGCCAGTACTTTTCATCTTGCTGTAGTCCCCAAACTGGTACTACAATAGACTGTCCCTTTTTAAGCGCTTCCTCTGTTCCTGGAACTTTGTAGTCTGCAGCCGATGCTCGAATAATCGAGTCTCCCACGGGGTGGAGACAAAGAGTCTCATTGAGGACTCTGTTAAAATACACCAACTCATTTAATACATCGTAAGTTATTTCACCACTATGTCGTTTTAGAACCTGTTCAATATCAGTAGCCACTTTTTCCTGAATCACTGGATTCAATGCGAGATGATAAAGCATTTATGATGCGGTAGTCGCGGAAGTTTCGTATCCTCCAGCGTAAAATACAAATGCCTCCTGGGCAGCCATTACAACATCTATTATTTTTAAAATGTCGTTGTCTTCTAATCGTTTGCTTCCTTTTACTGTGTTGGCTTGTTTTATCTCCAAAAGTAAATCAATGAAGTCATTTCTATTCGTCGGCACTCCATTTCTTGCAGTTATCACTTCAGCTACTAAGTTTTTAAAGAAATCGGACAGTTCTTTTGGAATAATCGAAGTTCCCAGTTTGGATAATATTCCGGGATAAATCATATCTAGTTCGGCATTGTAAGTTAGATTTAACAGTTTTCGATTGATGTTATTCAAAGCATCCATAGTGGCATTTTTTTCGGAGATGTCCAAATCTAAACCAAATGTACAAGCTGCGATGGATGCCATGGTAAATTTCCCTATGAGTTCATTTACCTCTTGTTCAGGTTCCTTCTGTATTATTTCTTCAATATACTTGATCCATCGCAGCTTGTGCATCCAGCAAATACAACATATTTTTCAGTATTCCGGAAGTGAAGAGTGGAGTGAACTTGTTTCTCAAAATAAAAGAGATTAGCGCCCATTTTGTTTTCACTAAAATTTATACCCCGATCTGTGAAATTGTCGAAATCTTTAATTAAGACTTTCTTAACAATGTCTGGATCTCTGATAAGCAAGCTTGGTGCTGTCATTTGGTATATTCCCACTACTTTTTTATTTGGATAGTCGTTATAGATTTTCTGCATGACAAAAACTGAATGCGTGCGGCACAAAGGTGACTCCATAATATTCCCAAAGAGTGGGACTGGCGTGGGACCAGCGACAATTTGGTCCCGCCAGTAATTAAGTGTGAGTAAAATGGAGATATAGACAGTAGGCCGCAGTGGCCAGGCCTATTAGAATATACGCGAAAACCATTTGACTAACTCATTATGTGTCTGAGATACTAGTGCTACGAGTATATGCTTAGTACATGTTTTACAATCAGCTGTGTCAATAGTTATTGATAGTGATACTGCATTTTATGTAAATTATGATGTTTTCGTTGACACAAGTGCATTTTAGCCTGTAAATAATGATATCGACTATAAGCATTAAATAGATTAAAAGTTTTAGTAACAAATATAAAAAAATATTACAAAACATTATGTAAAAAATATGTTTTGCTTTCTAACTTTTTAATTTCGTCTATTCGTTGTCAACTTGTCATGACTCACATGAGGTTAGAAACTACTTAAGTCACTAGATAAGAAAAGTTTTGCTGCATAGGTAATATTTGTGTGTATTTTTGTTTCATTTCATAATTATCTATTTGTTGCAAAACTTATCTAGTGAGTGACCTGTCTAACGTAACTTCTGTTTCTCGCTATTTTAGATGTCTAGGACTTAGAATACATCAGGCTTAGACGTGACAATCACACGCTCGGAATTGGATGGAATTGCTTCGATAATTGATATGGGACTCCAGAAGATTAGGACGATACGGTAAACGTTCTCAATGGAGAATGTTTCCGTGTATTTGCTAAAGGATACGAGGCATATTTAAAAGGATTTTGGGTTTATTTACCCTTGCGGAAACTGGTGTAATTTCATTTTGGCATGTAAATTGGTAGCATATCTTTATAAAGATGTGTTGTTAAAATGTGTGGAGTGGATCATATTGCGATTTTGTTGATGGATAATTATAGTTAGTGTCAATAGTTTAAGAAATATTTTTTTTTATGTTCGAAGAAGTGACTTATAAGTGCAATTCATGTCACACTTTAAATAAATAAATAAATAAATATCTTGGGACATCTTACACAAATCAACCTAGTCCCACGGTAAGCTCAATTAAGGCTTGTGATGTGGGTACCAGGCGACGATATATATAATAGACAGATACATATAGCTACTTATATACATAGACATCCATGACCAAGGAACAAATATTTGTGATAAATAAATACGAAAAAAAATAATGCCCTCGCCGGGATTCGAACCCGGAACCTCCAGCTTCGTAGGCAGGGTCACTACCAACTAGGCTACGGAGGCTACGGAGGCTGACTTTCGTACTAAACTTCTTCTTAGTTGATAATATTTAAGTTTTTTTCCAATGCGTATTCAAACTGTGTCAAAGCGGCAAATTCCTACAGGGGGCAACTCTTCGTGCAATTTTTTTTTTAATTGCCGTCTTTTTTACTGACAAACTGGTTGACCAGAGTATAATTTTACTATTTTGCATTTTGAACAGCCCGTTCTCCAAAACCAATGCACTTTACACCTTTATAATAAAATTATTTTAGGCAAAACCCATTAACTTTTCAATTTAAAATAAACATGCACTTACAATAACCCTTCTATTTGGCTATAACCGACCAGAACTCTTGACCCACAATTCTGTTAACCTTTTAGTCAGTTAGGGATCTAGGGACGGTGGCTGGTTGGTCGGTCTGAAGTAAATATCGACGTATAATGTGGCGTACTGTAAAGCCCGCCATTCAATGTACACAGAGAGGACTGGATATATTTCAGTAACCACTACTAGCGGTCTTGGTTTAGTTGAAATACAAAATAAATTTTTCATAAACACCTACGTTTATGAATAAGTGGGTAAGTTTAGTGTCATAAATTCAAATGAAGTAATTGTAATATATATCTTAATTTTTGATACGAGTAAAGAATGACTTTGGGGTGGTATGGGACTAAATATTGTGAGTATTGTGACAGCCTGAAGGTAATTATTGGTGCCGTGACCAGGATAATCAAATCCTGGTCATGGAACCAATTGTTACAGTTACTTTCTTTACTAATTTATTTTTAGGTAGCAGACCTCCAAGCAAGTATGTTTAGTGGTAAGTTAAGAAGTAAATTGATTTCTACAACTGCTCCAGAGATGACCCGCGACCCTTTGAAAACAGAAGATGTCACTTTCACGAGAAAAGGAAAAACAATATGTATTTACTAATAGAACACTAAAATCAATATGACGATATTAATGTATGACGTATAACGCAATTTGTATTACCGGACATTTGAATCAGGTCGAGGATGCTATTTTGTTATATTTACGAATATAACATTACCATAAAGATAAGTTTGATCATCTTTATCAGTTCTGATAGACGTTCACTGCTAAAAATAATGAGCGATTGTGTCCGCCACTAGAGTGAATTTCAGCTTTTTCTAGGCCATTGACCCACCTTGTGGGCTAACTAATGGTCACTCAAGAACTCGCTTATCCCATCGACCATCAGTTCTTCGGGAGATATTATCCAGGTCGCCGCCACTTCAGTTAGGCTATTTTTCGAGCTACGACGGTTCAAAATAGTCTGTATCAATTATAAACACTAGAAGTACTTTATAACCGCAAACCGTCAATTTCCTAACAAATAATATCCTCTCGTAGTAGTGGATCCAGACTGTTCTGATTTCCCACAGGCTTCGGAGCATTGTCGTACTTAGCACTTGGTGTTTGCCGGCCACCCGCTGCAAACTACAGTTGGCCTTTACATTTGAGAAGTCCAACTTGATATTTGACACTTTTGAAAGTGCCTCGTGTTCCTTTCAAACCTGTGTGTGTGAACCTTTCAAAAACAATAGATACATTTGTTTAGCAATTAATCAAGACTATTTTTAAGAAGGGGGTTCTCAATTCGACTGTTTTTTTGTTGTGGTCCCGTTAGCACCTAATTGGGGTATGATAATGGGATCTTGGAGAAATCGTGGGGTCTCTTCAAATGTTATAGGTACCTACATGTATGGCGGTTTCGGTAATTAAATTTATTTACAGGCATTTGCATTCAGAAAGTAGGATTTGATGATGATGACAATGACGTAAACAAATCAGGGATCTTAGAAAAATCGGTTGAAGTCGGTATTTCATTTTTTTTATTTGGTGATTATTCCACACCGAGACCTTTCACGTTATACAGCCGCCATCAGACATATCGTAGCGTCAAGGACGTTCAAAATTATCTGAACACGCCTTTTTTTGCCATAACGATAAAGGCGTGTTCATTTTTGAGCTCACCGGACGCTACTATATTTAAATGTGATGGCGATTGTAGAACGTGAATGGAATATTCAGTGTGGAAGAATAGCCTTGCATTATATTTTATAAGTTTTCTTTAAATATAAATATTTTCATTAATTTAATTAAGTCAGCCTCCTTAGCTTAGTTGTATTTTCCGTGTTTGAACTTGGCGTGACCAAACACAATATTATTTGTCAAAAAAAAAAAAATATATATTATTATTAATAAACAAATTTTAAAGTTTACAATGTCTGGGGCCTTCCTTTAGGCTACGGAGCCTGTGTTCATCACAAATTAGATACAAATAATATTTGTATCTAATTTGGCTAGAAACAAATATTTGTGGGTTCATCACAAATATTTGTTTCAAGATGTTTTTTTTTTTTTATTTATGTACAGTCGCCATCAAATATATTGTAGCGTCAGGAGCTTCAAAAATATTTGAACACGCCTTTATTGCCATGACGATAGATGGCGATTGTAGGTATCTAGATTAATATGTATCCTTCATAATATTTATATCGCCGTCGTCACTTAGTATCCATAACAGGGTTATTGTCAGCCGGTTAGCAGCAACAAAACAAGCAAAAAACAAAAGTTGTCGACCCGGTGGTCAAAAACTGCTTGTAAACCGGGAAATTTGATTGTACTATTATCCATTTTGTACCGTAATTTTATCACAATATAAGAATTATTTTAATTTTATTTATGTCGATCAAAAAAACGATAACCTAAATCTGACAATGACCCAACAGAAGCCTTTATTGATCTTACCGTGGGACGAGCTCGATTTGTGTCAGAATGTACCATGAAATTTTAAAAATTCCGAATAGCCTGATTCATTTATTTACTCGTGTAGTTCAGTGGCCTATACCTCAAAACTTTACAAGCGTACAATTCTACAAAATTGAATAGATTCACATACAAAAAGTTGACAATTTTGTAGAATAGTACGCTTGTAAAGTTTTTTGGTATAGGGGCCAGTACGTGATTTACTGATTTTATTGCAAAGAGCACTTATTCAGATAACTTTGAACTGTTCACGCGTTTCTATACGACACATAAAATGTGACCGAAACACATTCCACCCCCAAACTGCTTTCGCAGGTGTCATCGATTTAGTTATAACAAGCAGAGGTGATAAAATCGCAATAACAATACATTTTACGGTCTTTTGTTTTGGGACCCTAACTTTGACCCTTTGTCTTACCCGTAATCCGTTTTCAGTTTGAATATCGATAATAATGGTAATTTTAGGAAACAGTATTATTAGATACTGGTAATAATTGTACTACGTGCACCTAGTAAAAAAATCGTGATCCTCTGCTGATCTCGTATTTGGTTGTATAATAAAAATGATATAATCGATGTACTAGGGCAGCATAATCCACTTCGTGAGTTCGTGCTTTGTATTTCACGAGTTCAGATTTGAAAGATCTCTTAGTAATTTATATCAATTACTTACACCATTTTCAAACACTATTGTAAAATATTTTGACAATGTTTTTCCCTCACAGTTATGATGAAAAACATGGCAACCACGGGCGGTACAAGAATTATGAACTCTTCACAATTATACTTCACAAGTATTTTTATGCTTCTTCACAATTTCTTAAGGTGCTTTCAGACCAAACGAGCATTATAGCTATTCTATCCCCCACTATACGAAATCAACGAATCACGTTTTGTGTAACGAACGAATTTCGTAGAGTGGGGGATAGAATACCGAATACTCGTTGGGTCTGAATACATCTTTACTGACCACACTTAAATAACAATAGAATAGTTAATATATTTTTAATTTTAAATTTATTATAACTCCGTTCGAAATACGATTACAACCATAAAAAGGGGGTGACATAATAATTTCCATATAAATCTGCGAGTGTATCTATAGGTATTTACATCGCACACATCATTAGCCATCTCAGTCCACTGCTGAACGTAGGGCTCTCGTTTTAACTATGTATATAGACGCATTAGGAGGTAACTATCTATAATCACCACGCTGGGAAAGCGGACTGGCAATCGCAGTAATGTGTCCACTATGATGGCGCTGCTACGTCTTTTATCTTCAATCTTCTATCAAAGAATGGTCAGTGACACTTCAATTCCTTAGTTGAATCTTTCTTACGACACCCGCGGGAAGAGTTGGGGTGCTGACAAATGTGTTCTTACTGCCGTCACCCCACGGCAGGTATTAACGAATATGTATAATTGTTTACGAGGATCAAGTAACTTAGTAACAGAGGCAGATAATGATGTGTTTCCTCAGTTTTTATTGCAGAAGGAAATAGAGGAAACGGCGAAACAAACATTTACATCTAACGTGAGGTCATTTGGACATGTTTCCTTTCTCTTCACTTTATTAGGGGAAAAGTTTTCTTTCAAGTTAGAGTTGCGTTTTCAACACACGAAATAAATTGCTATTTGGATAGGTTGTACAATAAATACATAGTTCCATAGTTATACATGCTTTAATGAAAATAAGATTTAACACACTTTTGTGTCACGAAGTTGTATAGTTTGTATTAACAACTTATGTAATCCTATGGAAGCGATCGTGTATTTTTTTTTATGTGACGAAGGTAGACAACTAAGCTCTCAGCCCACCAGGTGAAAAGCAGGAACTGAGGCCCATGGACATAGCGATCAAATAATCGTCTATGCGCGGCTTACCTTGATGACTTTAGATGGATTGCCTCTATCTATGCCAGTAATTACACTGGTTATCTTACCCCCAAACCGAAACACAGCAGTGCAAACACTGTTATTTAGCGGCAGGTTAACGGGTAAGACGGTGGTAAATATCCGGGAGGATTTTCATGAATACGTAGAATATTTTTGAAAACGACCTATACATGACCTCACAAACGTTATATAAGATTTATATTGGATCTATAAAGAAGAGATGGATCCCCATACCACCTCAAACGTTGGTGAACTTGGTATTTATTTTTCTTTAATATACATTTACATTACATTATTAATAACTAAATAGGTTTGGGCATTAAACCTATTTAGTTATTAATTACGTAATGTAAAGTTTAAAGAAACAGGAATGTGCAGTCAACTCAACCGGTGTAATTATAAATATTCTATTAAAATCCGTCCAAACGTTAAAATACAAATTACGCATAATTTACGTTTATGCTATTATAATGGACTAGGTCAATTTATGTAAGATTGTCTCACGATATTTACGACATAAACTTCAGCTTCAGCAGGGCAATACCGTACGTCCGATATAGTCCACATGCGGTCAGTTTGCGGACGAGTCGGAATTTCCACGACATAGTCCGGGAGCTGGTTACATTCTGGCCCATAGATATATGAAAGAGAGAGATTTGTAACGAAGCGAAATTGTAATGAGTCTCGGTGTCTCCGAGGTCGGGCCTTTGCCACGCTGTGATTGGCTAAAGCGCTACCATATGATGCGGCACTAGAGAGGAGGCTACGTCGATAAATTATTATCCATAGATATTTGATAATGCCGGAATATTAAGAAAAACATTAAAATCGATCTATCATTTAATAAGAAATAAATACAGATTAAAATATCGCATTGGACGATGTATCTAATCTTTATAAACATTATGTTATCCGTCGCGCCCTTGTTAGCGCGAAAATACCAGCCGTCCTAGAGCCCAACGGTCTGGCCAGGGACGACGGCAAGAGGCCTGACGGAATGACGCTGGTGCCCTGGAGCATGGGTCGGCCGCTAGTTTGGGACGCCACCTGCGTTGACACTCTGGCGCCGTCCCATGTTTCGGTCACCGGCGTTGCTGCTGGCGCCGCGGCATCATTAGCCGAAAGTCTCAAGCGCCGCAAATATGCTGCTTTAGAAACCAGCTACATATTTGCGGCGTTTGGTGTGGAGACCTTGGGGCCATGGGGGCCAAGTACACCTGGACTTTTTAAAGATCTAGCGGCTCGCCTAAGAGAGACCTCAGGCGACCAGAGGGCTGGCCAGTACCTTGCACAGCGTTTAAGTATAGCTATACAACGGGGGAATGCGGCCAGCCTTCTGGGTACCTTGCCCACTGACGGCGATTTAGGCCAATTTTTTTAAAGTTAAGTCCTTATATTGTTTGTTTTCATTTTATGTCGTTTAATAATAAATTAGAAAACTTTTTTCTTACTTTCGTGTCGGATCTGGTTTGTAAATAGTAAACTACAGAATGTCAATTATAGACATATATTTGAATATGAACAAAGCAATTTATTAACGACATTATCTTAACTGTGGCTGGGAATCACATTAACAAATAATTATTTAGACGGTTGTACCCTTAATAAATATAATGTTATCAGCCGTTTCCGCGATGGTCACATATTTAAATAAAACAATTTCAACCTTTGACAACGGTTATTGTAAAAGGCTCAAAATAATATAATACGCGATATAATCTATATATATTGTTTTACCTTTATGAAGATAAGATATTTATACAAAGGTCAAAATATGAAAGAAAAATTGAATATAATTAAATACATCAACAATTTATCGACCCTATTTGTCATCGGCACGGTCAGTCGTACCTCTAGTTCGCGGCCTGCTCGCAGCGGCCGTACCAAGAAATGACAGGACGGTTATGAATATCGCTAGCAATTGGATACATTGCACGGTCACTTACCAAATTGAAACTTGCTTGTTATTCTAAGCCGTCAATGTAAAACGCACATACAATTTGTCACTGAATAGTTCAACCAATTGGTACGCCCAAGTAAAATCATTATGACATTTATGTCAGCGGTTTGTTGTTATATATTATTTGTAAAAATACTTGGTTTTGTCGACTAATAACTAAAAAAATAAATACTTTCATGTGGTACGTGACTCAATAGTCCTTGAAATGTTTATTTACACTCCTATTTTTACAAGAAATAACGGCACAATTCGGCATTTTGCGGATATGTCCGAGCTCATCCTGCAGTCGCGGGTAAGTTGCGACTGGCTCATAGGGCGCGCATCTGTCACACTATAAAGGCCTATCGGCCATAACGCTGCGACATGTTCCATGCCACCGTTAGCTATCTATACTGATCTGTGTTCTGGCCCCTATACCACAAAACTTTACAAGCGTACAATTCTACAAAATTGACAACTTTTTGTATAGGAATTTATGCAATTTTGTAGAATTGTACGCTTGTAAAGTTTTGTGGCATAGGCAACTGGTCTTTTATTTTTTGTACGGTCGGCTCTAATAATATGTATACGATTTTGAACCTTATGCCTTTGACATGCGTTCCGAAATGGATATATATTATTAAACGTGACTGCACAATTCTGTAATTTCTGTAACCAAATGTTATTCAGCATATACGAAAAGGCAGTCCACTTTTCGATCTGCTAAACTGTACAATCAAATAAATAAAAGTACTGACATTTATCCAGTAAATTTTAAAGAATGTAAGCAAATGATAACTAACTGGCTTAAGAATAAAACCTACCAGGAAATCGAAGATCTCTTAGCATAACAATTAAGTACCTACAATACACACATGCACTCAAACACCCGTAATCTCTCTCCACTGTTCCACACATATCCACACGCACCCTAGCACTTTCTCATTACATTCACTTACGGGAGATGTACTTCCTATCCTATTTCTTTATTTAATCTTAAAAAGCAATTCTGCTTAAACTCAATAATTAACATAGTTCTAGGCACTTGGTACTAACACATCTAGATGTTTTACTTAGACTATAGTATATATTGTACTTTTTCTTTGTTCAGTATCGCCTTATTCATTTTGATATGTTTTAATAGAAGAGCGGTGTCTCCTAACACAAGTATCTCCGAATACTTAAAAAGAGACATCTGACCTGTCACTGTTATAACTTGTTTGTGCTAGTGAATAAATCATTTTTATTTTATTTCATTTTTATTTATTAGCGCTAAACGCGTAAGTTACTGTTTTTCTAATTTGTTACAAATTTTTTTAATGATAATTATTGACTGCTTGAACTAAGGTTTTACAGATTGTGGGCTTTCTTCAAGCAAACTAATTAATGTAAATGTTGATAATTCTGCAAAACAATAATAATAAAATAGGAAAATTAAGCAATTATTTGTCAATCTGTCTTAATTGTGTACAAAGATTTTGAGAACTGCTCATTCAATACGAGCGTTTGGGTATTTTAATAAAGTTGTTGAAATAATTTCGCTTATTTCAAATTTGAACGGGTGCCTGTCGTGTCGCATAACGTCGATTGTCCTAAAATTTTTTGGCCGAGAATGTTTGGCATAATGATACACGGCATACTACTTGTTTAGCCTACTTAATTTTGCGCATACACGTTTAAAATACCTACACCATATTTATTCTAATATTCATTACTCGAACGTCTAATTACCTAAAGCATAATAATCCTAATGTTCATTGTAATAAATATTGTTTTCCCTACTACTCGAACTGTCAATTTTCACTGCGCCTACTTTTATCATGTCCGAAATTTCATTCAACAAGGCATTTTAATTACAACATGCAAAACATTTTGAACAACAGGGTGAATGGTTAAAAAAATGTTCAAGTAATAAACCAGGGTAAAACCGACGTGGATTGGTTAGGTTTCGAGGCTAGGGCGGAGTAAATGGCGTAGTCTATAAATACTTAAGTATTTTCTCATACTTACAGAACCAAAAAAGGGGGGACGGGGGGGGCGAAGCCCCCCACTAGGGGGGCTTGGGGGCGAAGCCCTTAAAATTCTTTGGACAACAGGGCGAATTATTTAAAAATAGTTAAGTTTAAGGAATAAAAAAAATATTTTAAAAGTTAGTTAATGGTATAACTTTTAGTACATTCAATAGTAGGAACATCACCATTATGCACAATCAATTTTCGATACATATACATTAGCCACGAAAATCATTAGGACTAACGGCGTAAGGCCCTTTTATATCAGGTCCGGCCGAGCTATAGGGGGTGGTTTTGCTATCTAACTTCTAGCTACTCATTACTAAAAACTCAGAATACTGAAATACGCACTTCTGCGTGTAGGCATGGACTCATAATGAAAACACAACATGAATTAAGATCTTTTTTTTATTACTACTCTGGTTCGCAAGAGTTAAACCACAACATGAGAAGAACCAGGAAGAAACTCAAGCGGGTTGTATGTTTTAATCTTTTCAAATCATTGGTAATTACAATTTTAGATCATTACAATAGGTACACGCTTAAATCACGATCAATCCAAACACTTTAAACAACAACAACAACTAATGGAAAACGACTGGAGAGTTCTAAGTTTGAGTCCATGCTTCACCAATTTCAAGACACAAGAAATAACGTCTTGTCAGGATGCTAGGAAATAACGATCTGAATCTGAATCTAACGAACTATTGAATCTAGTCAAACTCCCGTTCCTCTGGAGTGCACTTAATCAAATCTATTCGCGGTTTCAAGATAGACTGACTTAAGGGAAGGAATGATCATAATCGGAATCTATTCCAAGTTTAGGAAAGAATCAATCTTTCGAATCAGAATGAATTGACTTTCCAATGTCTAAAGCAAGAATGACTTCTTTCTAAGTCTAACGCGCGAATGCAGAATGAATTGACTTTCCAATGTCTAAAGCAAGAATGAGTTCTTTCTAAGTCTAACGCGCGAATGCATCATGAAAACAGCGCTAGTGACCTTTTATACTGTCAGGTCATAAACTACCTGCTTCACAGGCGGGTAGATCGCAACCGGATTTTATCATCTACCTGCATGGACCAAAGCAAAGACCACTCGAAGCAATACATTGCTTATCGTTTTCTAGATTTAGTAACTCTTAACAAATTAATTTGCATTACATACACATTGCAAACAAAACTGTTCTCATTGTAAATAACACAATTCTGGCGTTCGATGACTCGACGTGTCGTACAGGTCTACACCAACTGAAGCGCGACTCCGACAGGACAAACAATATTTAGGAACAACCAAGTTAGGATTAACAATTTCGGCATAACAAAAATATGCGCAACAATATTTATGCCATTCATTTTTCGGCGTAAAGTTGTTAGGCTACAAATTTTTCGAAATATAAACATTATGCCACCCGATATAGACCCAATTTGAACGGTACACAACAAAAATAACTACTTAGGTCACTAGATTGCAGTAAATTTTTATTTCAACATTGGGTATGTTGTATTCGTGTAAATGTATCAGAACTTATAAGGATTACAAAATTTTCAAATTAAATTCAAACAATGAACACTCTCGAATCGTCATACATGATATCAAAATTACTAAATCTAAATCCGTAACGTAACTGAGCTTATGGCATAATAAATGCGGCTAAGATTTTCTTTGATGATCTTGCACAAATCATAAAATAATCTATAATTAACATACAATTGCAGAAAAAGCTTAAAAACTTTCCTTGTCACTCCTTCCTAAGAATGAGTACCTACGGGAGATTATAAATACAATTTCATTAAATTATAAAAGCGAACTCCTTAAGGTGCATGCAGACCAAAAGAGCATTCGCTGTTCTATCCCCCTACTCTACGAAATTCGATCGTTACACGAAACGTGATTCGTTGATTTCGTATGGTCTGCATGCACCTTTAACTTACTTCTTACCAAAATGATCAAATTCAATCCTGTCCTTTTCTACCAAACGTAAACGTCAAATTTGCACATAAGGATAAAGGAGTAATTTGTTACTGGTAGTTCAATGCACGTTTATTTATAAGATCTTTATTATATCTCCGGCTCCTAGTCTATCGACCGATATAAGACGTACATGGAGTTTATCATGTTGGAAGGCGACTCATAAAATATATGTTAACCGATCTTATATCCCGATATTGCATTAATATCTCATAATATATGCAAAGCATAATCCTTAGTAAACATACATTGAATATGGTACGTACAGTCTTTCAGATATATCGAAACGGCAAATGTATTTTAAAATATCCGAACATGCAGTAGCCGTACCATGGCTTTGCAATTATCGGTAACTTTAGGGTTTTCTCGATACGTAAAGTATGCCTAAAGTAAAACATAACATAGGTATCCTTTAGGTACTTTCTAACTCATGGTTCGGTACGGTTACAGGTTTATTTAATAATCACAGTTTTTGGGCAAGTATTATTTCCATTAACGAAATTAGATAATGAACCAAATACCAAATTATACTCGTACCTACATCATAATTGTTCAACTGATTACCACATTTCTTTTAAAACGTAAATCGAAGTTTTAATTAGACCGTCAGAAGGTTAAAAGAGGGTTGAAAAGGGTTGATATAGTGTTTCGGTTGTAACTTAATAAGTGAACCGGATTTGAAACGTTTACGAGTTTGGGGGTAAGGTTGAGGAATGATTTCGTTTGTAAAAATGGGTTGTTTCGATAATTGGTTGTTTTACTATGTAACCAGACAAATTAACATGCGATGCTTTGATAAAACTGAAAAAAAAAATGTTTATTCAAAAGGCATCAGGAAATTTTAGTTTTTTTCTGACTTTGTGCTGACTTTTTGTATCTGAAGATATAAATACCTAATGTCTTTTTATATTTACGTATTTCTGTATCCTAATGACAAAGCAATTTGTTTACATTTAAAAACGAACAAATAATATAATCTAGCAAACCAGTTTATTAGTAGCAAAAGGTGGCAAATTAAATTATTCTTAATTTGTACGATTTTTAAATTTTCCATCTTTTTCTTACAGGTTACTTGGTCTATATTTTTTTGTTTTCAGCATTCCCAATGAAAACTACTTACTTTAATTTTTGATTTAGATTTTTTATTTTAATTGTTTAACCTTCTGGGTTCCCCTATTTTTCCCGAGGCCATCCCTGATGCGTTTGAGGCACGTAAACAGCTTTTGGTGTCGGTGGGGTCACGTTTGAAGGGCTTGTCGGCGCATGTTGCGCTGGCCTTGTTGCGGATGTGCTTCGCTGTTCCCAAGCTCACCTACTTTTTGCGCACCGTTCCAACTTGGCTTCACCCTGAACTCTTGGACTCCTTTGACGATGTGTTAAAGGAGTCTGTAGAATCTTTGATGAATGTGTCCCTCAATGCAGACCAGTGGGACCTTGCGTCCTTACCGATCCGGAGTGGTGGTTTGGGTGTCCGCCGCGCTAGTGATGTGAGTCTCCCGGCTTTCTTGGCATCGGCGGGTGGGGTGGAGGGCCTTGTTGCTGATATTTTGAAGTCTAATGGTAACAGGGTTGTTATACCTTTTGCCGCCGATGCCTTGCAGGCCTGGATGACTCTTAATCCAGGTGAATCCGTTCCTGAGAAGCGGGACATTCAGCGGTTGTGGGACGACGTCGGGGTGAAGCGGGTGTTTGAAGGCCTGTTGGGGACAGCGGTGGGAGTTAGCAAGGCTAGACTTCTTGCAGGGTCGAGATCCGAGTCGGGCGCATGGCTCCACGCGCTTCCCTCTCCTCATTTAGGCACACTCCTGGACAATGATTCTTTACGGGTGGCGGTTGCTCTTCGCCTGGGCTGCGATATTTGTGTACCCCATTTATGTATCTGCGGCACAATGGTGGAGAGCAACGGTCACCATGCTTTGAGTTGTTGCCGGAGTGCGGGAAGATTCCCCCGCCATCACGCACTGAACGATATCGTTCGCAGAGCGCTTGTCTCCGCGAATGTGCCGTGTTTGTTGGAGCCCCCAGGCCTAAGCCGGTCGGATGGCAAGAGGCCGGATGGCATGACTCTCGTGCCTTGGCAGAAAGGAAAGTGCCTTCTCTGGGACGCCACATGCGTCAGCACTTTCGCTGCATCGCACTTGAGTCGTACCGTAGTATCGGCCGGGGCTGCGGCGGAGTTGGCTGCTCTGAAGAAACGCGACAAATATGCGTGTTTGGTGGGGTACACTTTTGTTCCTCTGGCGGTGGAGACGACTGGGTGCTGGTGCAGGGATGCAGGGGTATTCTTTAAGGAGCTCGGAGGTCGTTTGCGGGGTCGTTTCGGGAGAAAGGGCATGATCCCCGCTCCGGATCATTCCTTGTGCAAAGGCTGTCCATCGCAGTTCAACGCGGAAACGCAGCGAGCGTGTTGGGTACTTTTGCACCGGGAGTGATGCGGGGTGGATTATTTGATTAGGTAGGGTTTTGTATTTAGATTTATAAGTTGATATCCCTAGATTTTATTTTATTGTACTATGATTTTTTATTTGTGTAGTTATTCAAGTCATTTTTCATTTATGAATTGTTTAATTTAGAAAAACTGATGCGAAAAATGTAGTGGTATATTCCTATAATTTATTGGGAAAAAATGAGCTATATAGACAATAATTATTTGGAAGCGGCTTAGTAAAAACGTCACTTAGACATTTAATTCGTACAAAGGTTTGCACCTTGCCGATCGCGTCCTTATGATAAGTGATAAAGTGGAATATTTATTTTACTAGAAATCTTCATCAAATAATTCATCTTTTGGAAGGCATTTCCTTTTTATAGGTAAATTGTTTATTTATTAATTTTAATAGTACAATTATAGTTTGCAATAAATTTTATCAATCTTATATGTTAATCTTGCCTATAATTAAAGAAATAAACCACAAATTAATGTTGTTACCAAAAACCATGAATCAATTTTCATATTTAATGACATTTCCCGCCGCCTTTCACATTATTTTACGGCAAATCTGAATGAGGATTAAAGGATTACCGTCGTTTTAAATTAACCAATCATTTAACCGACGGTTAAATGCACTGCACAGTCAACGAATTGGTATCATAGACCACATTTGTACAGTGTTACGTAATAAGCGATCAAGCGACAATTTTATTGGTCAAAATGAGATTTGCTCAAAAGATTGGAAATTGGAATTGATTGTTCTAAGTGCATTTTTAAAGCAAAAAAGTTTTTTGCTCTGTGCGCGAGGCCCAAGGGCCTCGCGGGCCTCTCTTTTTGTCGACTGGAGGAGTGGAGGACTCGAGATTTATTTTTTATTTTCTTTAATTTTTTTATTAATGGTTTTGTATTGTTTTCTACTTTTATCGGAGTTTTTGGGCTTTTGAGCTGGACTCCTGCAGCTCGGCCTTCGGCCTCGCGAGCTGTCAGGCCTCTGAGGGACGCTTCGGGCCTTCGGCCCTACGCGGAGCTCGGCCTTCGGCCTTCGCAGATTGTCGAAACGAATCGTCGGGCCTGCGGCCCTCCGATTCGTTTTTATGTTACACTTTTTCATTGCGTAGCATGGGAGCGCTGGACTCAAGCAGCTCGGCCTTCGGCCTCACTAGCTGGCGCGCCTGTGTTGGACGCTTCGGGCCTTCGGCCCTACGCGGAGCTCGGCCTTCGGCCTTCGCAGGTTGTCGAAACGAATCGTCGGGCCTACGGCCCTCCGATTCGTTTTCATGTAACACTTTTTCATTGAGTAGCATGGATGCGTTGGACTCTGGCAGCTCGGCCTTCGGCCTCGCAAGCTGGCGCGCCTGTGTTGGACGCTTCGGGCCTTCGGCCCTACGCGGAGCTCGGCCTTCGGCCTTCGCGGCTACGAAGCTTCGCCTTCGGGCCTTCGGCCCTCAGGCTCAGCTTATATAGTTTTTCAGATGTTATAATACGAAGAAAAGCTTTGTATTCTCGCAGCTCGGCCTCCGGCCTCGCAGGTTACCGCGCCTCTATGGGACGCTCCGGGCCTTCGGCCCTACGCGGAGCTCGGCCTGCGGCCTTCGCTGGGGTTCGAAGCGAACCGTCGGGCCTGCGGCCCTCCGGTTCGCTTATTAAGACAGTTAGGAAGGGCAGTTTCACCGCGTGGGCTCGCCCGTCGGGCCTTCGGCCCTTGGGCTCGCGCGGAGAGCACCTCGATCGTGACGCTCCGGGCCTTCGGCCCTACGCGGAGCTCGGCCTTCGGCCTTCGCGGGCTTGACGCCTCGCCATCGGGCCTTCGGCCCTCAGGCTCGGCTTATTAAGATACTGTGGTTGTTGAACGCTTGGTAGCTCGATTTGCTCGGAGCTCGGCCTTCGGCCTCGCTTTAAATTACTTGGAGGTGACGCGCTTGGGCCCTCGGGGTAAAGCTCCGGGCCTTCGGCCCTCCGCGAGGTCGGCCTTCGGCCTCCCACCCTGAAGCTCGCCCTTCGGGCTCGCTTAACATAGATTTATATTGGTTCTGCTAATGTTCCGGCCCTCCTGCAGCGAGGCCTTCGGCCTCGCCCAAAATTACTGGGGTTCGGGACCCCCATGGGCCCCGGGAGTGAAGCTCCGGGCCTTCGGCCCTCCGCGGGGTCGGCCTTCGGCCTCCCGGCCTGAAGCTCGCCCTTCGGGCTCGCTTAACTTACTTGGGATTTTGACTTTTTGTTCGGGGTCGCCGCCATCTTGGATTTTTTTCCAAATTTTTTTTCAGATTATCACTCCTGGGCCCAAATAATGCCCGCATGCCAAATTTCAGCGCGATCGGACCATTATTTCGAAAAATCCATACAAAATTTTTTTTGTGCAAAAAATCTTAAAAAATTTTTTTCGGAATCTGGAGAGCCCAAAAGTCACGCACAGCGGTTTCCAGCTCGATCGGATGAAAAAAATTTTTTCGAAAAAAAAAAAAAAATTTTTTTTGCAAAAATTTTTTGCCCACCTGACAGCTCTCGGGGTCCTCTATGACATTTGGTCGAGCACCCCCCACCTATCTCCCCCCGTTTAAGAGTTCCCATACAAACTTTGACAGGCCCTACGGCGGCCATCTTGGATCCGAGAATCACAAAAACACTTTTTCTTTAATCTAGGACCCTCAGAGATTCTACCACAAAAAAATCCGGCTCGAAGGACCATTTTGAAAATTTGGTGCAAATTTTTTTTTTTTTTTTTCGAAAAATTTTTGTGGCTTCAAAAACTGTCAGCAGTTCCCTATGACATTTGGTCGAGCACCCCCCACCTAGGTCTCACGGTTTGGTCTGGCCGTCTAACATTTTTTGACCAGGGAGCGAATCCTGAAATGTCAGATTTTTCCCGGGGTCACCAGAGCGCCCTCTATGCAACCGTATATAACACTATACCCCACCATACCTCCTTCTGGGAGAACAATCGTATCAATCAGAAATGAGTCGGGATGCAGCTATATATATTATTAACTAGTTTTTTGCTCTGTGCGCGAGGCCCAAGGGCCTCGCGGGCCTCTCTTTTTGTCGACTGAGGCCGAAGGATGGATTTGAGATATGTTTTTTATTTTCTTTTATTTTTTTATTATTGTTTTTGTATTACATTTTACTTATGTCGCAGTAATTGGGCTTGTGAGCTGGACTCCTGCAGCTCGGCCTTCGGCCTCGCGAGCTGTCAGGCCTCTGAGGGACGCTTCGGGCCTTCGGCCCTACGCGGAGCTCGGCCTTCGGCCTTCGCAGATTGTCGAAACGAATCGTCGGGCCTGCGGCCCTCCGATTCGTTTTCATGTTACACTTTTTCATTGAGTAGCATGGATGCCTTGGACTCCTGCAGCTCGGCCTTCGGCCTCGCGAGCTGGCGCGCCTGTGTTGGACGCTTCGGGCCTTCGGCCCTACGCGGAGCTCGGCCTTCGGCCTTCGCAGATTGTCGAAACGAATCGTCGGGCCTGCGGCCCTCCGATTCGTTTTCATGTTACACTTTTTCATTGAGTAGCATGGATGCCTTGGACTCCTGCAGCTCGGCCTTCGGCCTCGCGAGCTGGCGCGCCTGTGTTGGACGCTTCGGGCCTTCGGCCCTACGCGGAGCTCGGCCTTCGGCCTTCGCAGGTTGTCGAAACGAATCGTCGGGCCTGCGGCCCTCCGATTCGTTTTCATGTTACACTCTTTTCATTGAGTAGCATTGATGCCTTGGACTCCTGCAGCTCGGCCTTCGGCCTCGCGAGCTGGCGCGCCTGTGTTGGACGCTTCGGGCCTTCGGCCCTACGCGGAGCTCGGCCTTCGGCCTTCGCGGCTGCGAAGCTTCGCCTTCGGGCCTTCGGCCCTCAGGCTCAGCTTATATAGGTACTCAGATTTTATTATACGTAGAAAAGCTTTACTTTCTCGCAGCTCGGCCTCCGGCCTCGCAGGCTACCGCGCCCCTATGGGACGCTCCGGGCCTTCGGCCCTACGCGGAGCTCGGCCTACAGCCTTCGCTGGGGTTCGAAGCGAACCGTCGGGCCTGCGGCCCTCCGGTTCGCTTATTAAGACAGTTAGGAAGGGCAGTTTCACCGCGTGGGCTCGCCCGTCGGGCCTTCGGCCCTCGGGCTCGCGCGGAGAGCACCTCGATCGTGACGCTCCGGGCCTTCGGCCCTACGCGGAGCTCGGCCTTCGGCCTTCGCGGGCTTGACGCCTCGCCATCGGGCCTTCGGCCCTCAGGCTCGGCTTATTAAGATACTGGGGTTGTTGAACGCTTGGTAGCTCGATTTGCTCGGAGCTCGGCCTTCGGCCTCGCTTTAAATTACTTGGAGGTGACCCGCTTGGGCCCTCGGGGTGAAGCTCCGGGCCTTTGGCCCTCCGCGAGGTCGGCCTTCGGCCTCCCACCCTGAAGCTCGCCCTTCGGGCTCGCTTAACATAGATTTATATTGGTTCTGGTAATGTTCCGGCCCTCCTGCAGCGAGGCCTTCGGCCTCGCCCAAAATTACTGGGGTTCGGGACCCCCATGGGCCCCGGGAGTGAAGCTCCGGGCCTTCGGCCCTCCGCGGGGTCGGCCTTCGGCCTCCCGGCCTGAAGCTCGCCCTTCGGGCTCGCTTAACTTACTTGGGATTTTGACTTTTTGTTCGGGGTCGCCGTTTTTCAGATTATTATTCCTGGGCCCAAATAATGCCCGCATGCCAAATTTCAGCGCAATCGGACCATTATTTCGAAAAATCCATACAAAATTTTTTTTGTGCAAAAAATCTTAAAAATTTTTTTTCGGAATCTGGAGAGCCCAAAAGTCACGCACAGCGATTTCCAGCTCGATCGGATGAAAAAAAATTTTTCGAAAAAAAAAAAAAATTTTTTTTGCAAAAATTTTTTGCCCACCTGACAGCTCTCGGGGTCCTCTATGACATTTGGTCGAGCACCCCCCACCTATCTCCCCCCGTTTAAGAGTTCCCATACAAACTTTGACGGGCCCTACGGCGGCCATCTTGGCTTCGGGACTCACAAAAAAACGTTTTTTCTAATCTAGGACCCTCAGAGATTCTACCACAAAAAAATCCGGCTCGAAGGACCATTTTGAAAATTTGGTGCAAATTTTTTTTTTTTTTTCGGCAAAAATTTTTGCGGCTTCAAAAACTGTCAGCAGTTCCCTATGACATTTGGTCGAGCATCCCCCACCTAGGTCTCACCGTTTAGCCAGGCCGTTGAACATTTTTTGACCAGGAGTCGGTAGACCGAAATCCATATTTTTCTGGACCTACAATTTTGCTCCTCTATACAAATATCAAATTTTTTTTTAGCTAGTACTTTCCGTTTAGAAATAAAACATACCGTTGAGAAATTAGTCGGGATGCAGCTATAATAATATTAACTAGTTATTTTTTTGTGCGCGAGGCCCGAGGGCCTCGCGGCGGCTCTTATGTTGTGAGGTAAGAGGCCGAAATAAAATATTTTTTGTGCTACAGTTTAAAAAAGTTTTGCCTAGGCGTTGGATTCTGCGATGGGAAGGGAGGAGTGCGGTGCTGTGCCTTTTTATTGTTTACCCGACAGTTATTTAACATAATATTCATTATGCCAAAATTTAAGTTGTCACAGTTCTAACCCAACCTACCTTACTTTCTGATGGCAGTTTAATTTTTTAAGGGGTCACAGTTCTAACCTTTTTTTTTTTTTTTATTGATTAGGGGGGGAGAAATGCTTTACGCATACCGCCCGGGTGCGGGAGGGGACCCGAACGGTTATGTGGGACTCCCGTTAGGCTAATGAGGCCTACGGTATACCCACTAAAAAACCCCCCCACATGCCACCTCATCGCCTTTTTGCGGGGTCACGAGAACGCTCTCGCTTACATTCGCGACCCCGCCGGCGGCAGCTGCTTCCGAGCAGCTCCATCGCGGGTGTCCGAAGACCCTCCACGCTGGACGCGCCAGATGGTTGGGCGCGCCTTCCTCCTCGGTCTCCATTATGTATTGTGGCGGACCCTCCCGAGACCGCCACAAGGAGACCTTGGGTGCCGGAATGTTTCCCGGTACCCGGCGGCATATAAGGTCTATGGTTATGCCGCCGACCACACTTCGGCTGCAGAGGATAGGGCGAGCGGCAACGACAACACCGACACTCCTCTTCCTCTGCAGCCCCACCGACGCCGTTACGGCGGAACGGCCCCGCCAAGATCGCAGGGGGTAGGGAGAGTGGCGCTCCGTAATACCATCACGCCTCTCCCCCTGCGTTCCCACCTCGGCCGCAGAGGATAGGGAGAGCGGCAACGACAACACCGACACTCCTCTTCCTCTGCGGTCCACCTCCACGCGTCCTAAGCGGGCTCAGAGCCCGCTTGGAGCGTCCTCCTCGGGCCAGCCGGCGGCCCAAAACTGGCCGGCCCTGGGTGCCTCTTCGCTTCACCGTGGGTGACCAGTCCACGGTTACTGAGCCCCTCCACCACGACCAGGTGGGCACCCCACGGGGGGTCACAGTTCTAACCTAACCTAACCTATTGTCTGACAGCAGTTTCATTTTGTAGGAGGTCACAGTTTTAACCTAACCTAACCTATTGTCTGACAGCAGTTTCATGTTGTGGAGGGTCGCAGTTCTAACTTAACCTAACCTTTTGTCTGACAGCACTTTCATGTTGTGGAGGGTCGCAGTTCTAACCTAACCTATTGTCTGACAGCAGTTTAATTTTGTGGGGGGTCACAGTTCTAACCTAACCTAACCTATTGTCTGACAGCAGTTTCATGTTGTGGAGGGTCGCAGTTCTAACCTAACCTATTGTCTGACAGCAGTTTAATTTTGTGGGGGGTCACAGTTCTAACCTAACCTAACCTATTGTCTGACAGCAGTTTCATTTTGTGGGGGGTCACAGTTCTAACCTTATCTAACCTATTGTCTGACAGCAGTTTCATGTTGTGGAGGGTCGCAGTTCTAACCTAACCTAACCTATTGTCTGACAGCAGTTTCATGTTGTGGAGGGTCGCAGTTCTAACCTAACCTAACCTATTGTCTGACAGCAGTTTCATGTTGTGGAGGGTCGCAGTTCTAACCTAACCTAACCTATTGTCTGATAGCAGTTTCATGTTTTGGAGGGTCACAATTCAAACCTAACCTAACCTATTGTCAGACATCAGTTTCATTTTTTAAGGGGCCAAAGTTCAAACCTAACCTACATTCTAATAGCAATTTCATTTTCCAGGAGTTCACAATTCTAACCTACTTAACCTACTTTCCAAGTAGTTTCATTTTCCAGGTGATGACACGGATTTCGATGATTCGGACAAATAACATTATAAAAATTGACTTTTCTAGTAGCTAATTTGGATGACAAAATGATGATATAATATTGCATGTGATAAATACGAATTTCGATGACTCTGACAAATAACACTATGGAAATTGAATGTAAGGGAAGTAAAGTTTCTGGTAAATGGTTATTATAGTAAACAATAAAGTATGCAATATTATGCTGTTTGAATAGGATGGCAAAAGAAAATCTCTTCTCGAAAAGGGGGGAGGGGGATCCCGTGTCTGTGCCTGTGATTATGCCTGGAAACTGCCCACTGCAAACTGAAAAGAGCCCATCATTTCTTAAGAATCAACGTATAGTAAGTAGCAATTGTACAATCGGCAAGGAAAAAAATGTTCTTTACTGATTGTACAGTAAGTAACTAATACCTACTATACAGGGTGTAATCGTTAAGTGTTGCCAGGCCATAATTCCGTAATTATAGCAGATACCAGAAAATCAAATCAAATCAAATCAAATCAAATGAGTTTATTGCATTTCATGTGTACATAATTTGATCTTATAAGCTAGGAATAGTTCCAACATGAACCCTGTGAGGGTACAGCAACACAGACTTAACACTAATTACCTACATCTAACTTACATGTACATAATTGTAGAATAACATGCAAACACATACATTGGTACATAACACTCTAGGAATCTTTAAAAAAATCTTGGACCGAGTAATAAGCCTTGTTAATCAAATAATGTTTAAGTTTTATTTTAAATTTATGGGTTTTTGTTTCTGCCTGTAACGTCTTGGGAATCTTATTAAATATATTTGCTGACATGGCAAGAGGTCCCGAATGTACTATTTTCATATTCGAAATAGGCCGGGCCAATCTTGTGTTAGGTCGTAAATTCGATGAACGAGAGTACTGCGGGAAGAGAGACAAATTATTTTTTACGAAAGTACAAGCTTCTAATATGTATAAGCCTGGTAGAGTTAAGATTCTATGTTGAATAAAATATTCTTTACAACTTGTAGTGTTTTGTATATTGGCAATAATTCTTAAGCATCGTTTCTGGAGTATGAATAATTTGATAAAATCGGGGCTATTCCCCCATAAGACAATACCGTACTGCAGCCATGCATGCGCATAGGCGTAGTAGGCGCATATAGCTGTCTTTACGTCAGTACACCTTTTCAGTTCACACAAGGCGTACGTGAAGCGGCTTAATTTCGCAGATATGGCATTTATATGTTTTTTCCAATTCATTGTTGTGTCTATATGTATACCCAACAGAGGAAATGTCTCAACACATTCTAGTCTTATATCTTGATATGTATAGTCTATATTTAAATTTCTTTTTTGGTAAGGTCTAAATTGCATCAGATTCGTTTTAGTAAAATTAAGGAGCAAGTTATGATCATTTAGCCAGCTAACGATTTTGGATAGAACTGAATCTAAGCTATCGTTTAGAGAAAACTCATTTTGGCATGGCACGAGTAAGGATATGTCGTCAGCAAATAAAGTACAGTGATTGTCAATGATTTTAGGTAAATCATTAATGTAAATGATAAACAGGGTGCATCCAAGGACGCTGCCCTGTGGTATCGAATTTGTAACTATCGTCTCTTGTGACTTGAATGTGCTTATGCTACCAGTAATATAGTTGTGGTGTTCCACCTCAACGTATTGGCAACGGCCTCTTAGGTACGACACAAACCAACTGTAAGCGTTTCCTCTAACTCCTATGCCAAATAACTTTTCTAACATTACATTATGTGAAACACGATCATAAGCCTTGCTCATATCTAATAGCAGGCCTATGGCGTATTTTCGGTCATTTATAACATTCAGTACTTCGCTTATATATTTAAATACGGCTAAACTTGTTGACCTACCTTTTCTAAAACCATTTTGCGAGTCATTGAATATTTTAAATTTCTCACAAAAGGAATACAGTCGCTTTGACATTGCAGTCTCGAAAATTTTTGCAAATGTTGATAGCAAAGCGACAGGTCGGTAATTACTACAATCAGTGTGATCACCTTTCTTATAAACTGGTTTAATTATAGAAATTTTTAGCAGGTCTGGGAATATTCCCTCGTCAAAAGATTGGTTTATAAGTTTGGTTAATGGGAGAGTTAGTTCTTCAACGCATCTTTTTATTAGAAAAGGAGGGAATTCATCCTGCCCAAAACTTTTTTTATTTTTTAAACCATTAATTATTTTTGAAACTTCTTTTTGGGTGACCGGACAAAGGTATAATGAATTTGTCGTGGGAGTAATAACAGGTCGACCACGTGGCGGGTCTGAACCGTTACCTATTACACCTACCGACGAAAAGAAGTTATTTAATGTATTCGCTATTTTTATTGGATCTTCGGTGATGTTATTATCTACAATAAGTTGTAAATTTTTCATATTTTTTTTCGGAAGCTTATTAGTTTGCTCTTTCACTATTTGCCACATTGTTTTTACCACGTTATCTGTTTTATTCATCCGTTTAATGTTATGAAGCTTCTTTGATTTCATAACAACTTTTTTTAAAAGCTTCTCGTATTGTTTGTAATTATTGTCTAGAATTGGATTGTCAACTTGTGTAACCAGTACTTTTAGTAGTCTTTTATTTCTACAGGATATTTTTATACCCTTTGTAAGCCATGTTTTCTTAGCGCAAGTTTTAATTCTCGAGTATATTTTTGGTATACATGAGTTTAGTATTTTTGTAAGTATTTCGTTCATCGCATTATAGTTTTCATTTATATTTTTGTTGTTATTTATAACATTATCGAAATTAATTTTACCCAATTCTGATTTAAAACTTTGAATATTTTTCTCACTAAATTGTCTCTTTTCTGTAATCCAATTAAAACTTCTAACTGATATCAAAAGTACGTTACCCAACGAGTAAAATTACACTAATAACTTCTTTGAAATAAAATCAGAGATATTTCATATATTAACTTCAAACCCTTCCATACATTTAGTACGTAACCGTTCTTTCAAAGAGTAGTTTAATACGAATATTTTTTTATTTATGAATAAATGTTAGATTAATTATTTCATAAACGGTAGTATTATTATTTTATTACAATGTATTCGTACAAATAACGAATCTCTAACAGTTTTATGTTATGATATCCGACATTTTTTAAGGCTAGTCGTCATACTAAATGTATGGGAGCGTTTTAACTTAGTATTTTTAATATTACTCCATCTATTTAGAAAAAGTTATTACTACAATTTTACTCGTTGGGTAACGCACTTTCGATATCAGTTGGCAGTTTTCTGATATCTGTTTTTTTTCATCATTTTTCATCATCAGCCTATGTTAGTCCACTGCTGGACGTAGGCCTCTCCTATTAACTTTGCGTATAGACGCATTAGGAGGTAAATGCCCCTAATCGCCACGCTGGGCAAGCGGATTGGCGATCGCAGTAATGTGTCCACTATGATGACGCTGCTGCCCATCATCAATCTTGTAAATTGTCAGTGACACTTCAATCCCTTAGTCGACTTTTACGACACCCGCAGGAGGAGTTGGGGTGATGACAAATGTATTCTTACTGCCGTCACCACAAATTCAGATTTCCTATGGGCAGACAATTTTTCACTCCTATATTTTTGACTTTGCTGCTTGTTTCGTGTAACAACAGTTGTGAGTTTTCAGGAGAAGATTTGGACGTAATGATACGATAATTCCAACTCACATAAGTAATCAAAACTTTCTGTCAAGGGAATGTAATCGTGTAACTATGTCCATTTATACACAAATGGCAAAAACTATTACGTGCCTTGAAAAGTTAAATTTAATGTCTGCAAAAGTCTGATTGTTAATTAATTGAATGATGTTATTGTTATGTTGTTTTAGTGTTGTATTATTATATTAAATAGTGATCAGGGTATGATTTTGATATTTGTCATTTTTATGACAATTCGTTAAGTAGGTACATTATTTCTTGAATTTGAACAATTTTACATCTCTCTCTATTTAGCTACACGATAAGTAACCATAGCGATACATGATGCCATTACTGTTTTCAAGTTTATAGGGTTCCGTAACCCTTATAAATTCATCATGTCTATCTATCCCTCTGTCACAGCCGATTTACTCGGAAACTATAAATGCTACAGTAAAGAAATTTGGTAAGGATATGTGTTGTATGAACCGCGCAGAATTATGATATGACATTATATAGTAAAAAAATGGGGATTGGGGCCCTACATGCAGGTAAATGTGCGTTCAAACCAAAAGAGCATTTGCTGTTCTAATCGAATTTCGATCGCTACACAAAACGTGATTGGTTGTTTTCGTAGAACGGGGGATAGAACAGCGAATGCTCTTTTGGTTTGAACGCACCTTAACGGAGGGAAAGATTTTTTTAGATGTATATTAACGTGTGGGGTATCATAGAAAGAAAAGTCTTTGAAAATGATATGAAGGTTTAAAAATCCCATTTTTATTTAAGCTATCCGTTTTCGAAGTATCTGCTCTCACAGTCTGAAGAGGGCCCCCTCCCTCTATTTTTTAAACTATGCAGTAAAAAAAATGTTATGCATGTCATAAACTCTTTCAACGATTTTTGCTTTGATTAAATTATATCTTATAGTTTTTGAAGAAGGTCGATTTACTGTATTTTTAATGATAAATTGATAATTGTACAGAATCCTTTGCGCCCGAGTTCGACTCGCACTTCGCCGGTTTTTAGGGTTCCGTAGCCAAAATGGCAAAAACGGAACCCTTATAGATTCGTCATGTCCGTCTGTCCGTCTGTCACAGCCGGTTTACTCGGAAACTATGAATGCTACAGTAACGAAATTTGGTAAGCATATGTGTTGTATGAACCGCTACAGGATTATGATACTAAATTGTAAAATAAAACCATTGGGGTGGGGGCCCTCCATACATGTAACTGAGGGATAGAAAAATTATTTTAGTTGTATATACCTAAGCGTGTGGGATATTAATAGAAAGGTCTTTGAAAATGATATGAACGTTTATACATCTAATTTTTATTTAAGCAAATCGAGATATCAGCTCTCAAAGTCTGAAAAATGCCCCCACCCCCCCCCCCCATAAAGTTTTAAACTACGCTATACAAAATTCTAAAAAAAATATATATGTTATGCACATTAATAAACTCTATCAACGATTTTTGGTGGGATTAAATTATCTCCTGTAGTTTTTGAGGTAGGTTGATTTAACTGTATTTTTTAAATAATAAATTGATTATGGTACGGAACCCTTCGCGCGCGAGTCCCACTCGCACTTGGCCGGTTTTTTTTAATTGTTGAAGCACTATTTCTACCAAACGGCCCGGATCGGAAAGAATACGAACGTATGTGGCGACATCCAATCGTGTCCGACAGAATGTCGTCACATGCGCTTGGCCCCAAACATATGTCACTGATATGTAACAATTATAGGTAAAATGGTGAAAGTATTCTAGTTAAAGGGGTAGAATAGCGGCGGGAAGTTCATCATTTAACAATACAGAAGCAAGCAGGAAAGAAAAAAATAAAATGTGATGCCAACATACGCATTATCACGTCTACGCAATGTTACGTTGAATGACTTAATAAATATTTTTAGTTGGTGCCACTCTACGCAATATTACGTCTACATAGTACTGCGGACATTGGCATTCATGAAGTACTTTTTAAAATTGATGCCAGCTACGCAATAATGCGTAGAAGCAGGCCATTTATATGGTGGCCACCGATTTCTAACCACCGTTTACCTTTGGCACTCAATGGGTTAATGGAAAAGTAGTCTTGGGTTCTTACGAGATACCGGAGTTGTGTGTTATGTTTTGATTTTATTGTAAACCCCTAATCCTATGTGAGGAGTAAAACCATTCAAGACAGAAATTAAGTTTGATTCATTTTATTTCAATAATAATATTACTTAAAAATAAGGAGGTTCATAATTAATGCTTATAATATTATAGCACCTATTCATAAATAAATTAGGAACAGTATGTATTTAATAGAGAAAGAATAAACATATAGCAATGATACATTATAAAATTTTATTCCCGGGCAATCCCATATTTCTGGCCGAGGTATGTATAGTGATTTTCTCAAACATGCCTAACAGCCGGCCTAGGCTTTCAAGATTTGTATTAAATTCCATTAACAAACTTCCTTAGTCCTTAGTCGCATCTGAATAAAACGTCATACTTCGCAGCCTATTATAAGGAACATAACAACAATATTTCATTAGATGTTTAAGAAAATTTAATAGTTCGATAGATAGGTATAGGCATTTAACAATAAATATTTTTGTACGAAAACATTTGTAAGTAGGTACCTATGTAATATGTGTAATAAGTACGTACTTAGTAGTAATTCAATTATAGTTGGAAATTTCTAAGAATTAACTTTTTTGACAGTTATAGATTAAACCTTATTAATATGAGGGTAAGGCTAACAGTTTTCCGATAGTCTTAACGTCATATATATGCGAGTGAATTTAGTAAAACGCCCCTTTGTCGTTTGCCATAAAGCCGCTTTGTCAGTTTATTCATATGAAGATACAAGGAAATCTCGTCTTTATGGTAAGCGACAAAGTGGGACGTTTTACTAAAAAACTAACACATATAAGGCTCATTTCTAATGTGTCATAAGTTAATTCTTAGAAATTTCCAACTATAAGTAGCTTATAAATGCGTGTGGCCGGTATCAAATTAACCCTTACAGGGCACCGGTCTCAAAAACGACCACCCCATAGCATTATCTTTATGTATTTTTTTCTTGTACAGAAAATTTTCTACTGTGTAATGGCGTTGAGGCTTGAACCGACGATTTTTTCGAGTCGTTCCCGTTAAAGGGTTAGGTTAAAAGAGTATTAATATATAAATAAGCGCTTAAGGGTATTTTTACCAGTAACTTGGCTCATGTTGGTGGGCTAAGATGATCCTGCATTTTATATTAATAAAACACAATCATCTCTCTCTCTTCAAAGTTTTGCCTAGAACTCGGATTATTAAGGCCTAAGATCCGGAGCGGACAACCGCTTGCGGCCTTTGCAGACAAAATTCGAGCCGAATAATTGGCCATCCGGTTCGCTTATATTAAAGCAGTTAATTGAGACAGTAGTCTATCCCGTCTATCTAACAGATTTATATTGGATCTGGCAATGTTCTGGACCTCCCGCGGCTCTGTTTTGTAAGCCCCTGACTGTGTGACATAGCTATCTTGGGTGGCACCCGGTTGTCACCCCAAAGAAAGTAAAAAGCAAGGACAATAAAATTTGTATGATCCAGGACATGGATAAATTGTTATTTATTATATTGAAAAAATAACAAAACGCAATAATTAATAAGAGAGAAAAAGAGTTGTTATACAATTAAAATTACTTCTTTCTTACTTTGGCAGCTGCAAACTCAGCAATAACTTCAAAAATTCATATGTATATTGTTCGATGGCTAATATACCAAGCCGCGATTGGGCCATGGTTGCGTGGATATAGATTTTTTATTAATTTTAATTTACCGAGACTCGCACAGAGCATCCTCACTAAGCACTAAGCATGGGAGCGCTAGGCTCTGGCAGCTCAGCCTACGGCCTCGCTATGCGACGCTTTAGTTAGGCCTTCGGCTCTACAGGGAGCTCGGCTTTCGGCCTTAGCTGGGCGCCTCTGAGGAAATTCCATACAATTTTTTTTTTGTCCAAAAAATTCAAAAAAATATTTTATGAATAGCTATTGAGAATTTCTATAAGATTTGTTAAAGCACCCCCCACCTATCTCTCTCCGTTGAAAAGTTACCATACTAACTTTTTTCTCAGAGGCAAATTCCATACAATTTTTTTTTTGTCCAAAAAATTCAAAAAAATATTTTTTGAATAGCTATTGAGAATTTCTATAAGATTTGTTAAAGCACCCCCCACCTATCTCTCTCCGTTGAAAAGTTACCATACTAACTTTTTTCTCAGAGGCAAATTCCATACAAATTTTTTTTCGTCCAAAAAATCCAAAAAAATATTTTTGAATAGCTATTGAGAATTTCTATGAGACTTGTTAAAGCACCCCCCACCTATCTCGCTCTATTCAAAAGTTCCCATACAAACTTTAAACGACCATATGGCGGCCATCTTGAATTTTAGAAAGTCCAAAATACTTTTCGTACAATTAACAGTCCAATCTTATCCTACCGTGAAAATTTCAGAACCCTAAGAGCCCAACAACAGTTTCAAAATGAGCAAAAAAAATTGGCCCGATCCATGAATTTTCGTTTTTGTCCCGGGGCGCCGCCATCTTGGATTTTTTTCCAATTTTTTTTTTCGAATATTACTTTTGGGCCTCCCGAGTACATCTATGCAAAATTTTAGCGCGCTCGGGTCATTATTTCGAAAAATCCATACAAAATTTTTTTTGTGTAAAAAATCCAAAAAATTTTTTTTTGAAATCCGGAGAGCCCAAAAGTCACGCACAGCGATTTCCAAACCGATCAGATAAAAAAATTTTTTTGAAAAAAAGTAAAAAAATTTTTTTTGCTAAAATTTTTTGTCCACCTGATGGCTCTTGGGGTACTGTACGACATTTGTTCGAGCATCCCCCACCTATCTCTCTCCGTTCAAAAGTTCCCATACAAAGTTTAAACACTCATCCGGCGGCCATCTTGAATTCTAGAAAGTCCAAAATACGTCCTGTCCAATCCAAAGCCCAACATTATCATACTGTTAAAATTTCGAATCCCTAAACGCTCATCAACAGTTTCAAAATGGGCAAAAAAAAATGGCCCGATCCAGGAATTTTGTTTTTGCCCCGGGGCGCCGCCATCTTGAATTTTTTCCGAAATTTTTTTTTCGATTATTACTCTCGGGCTCCCAAAGTGTGCCTATGCAAAATTTAAGCGCGCTCGGATCATTATTTCGAAAAATCCATACAAATTTTTTTTTGCGCAAAAAATCCAAAAAAAATTTTTTTCTAATCTCGGGGGCCCGACTATTACGCACAGCGATTTCTGACCAGCTAGTATCATTTTGAAATTTTTGAAAAAAAAAAAAAAAGTTTTTTGCCAATTTTTTTTTCTCAACGGATAGCTCTCGGGGTCCTCTATGACATTTGGTCGAGCACCCCTCACCTATCTCCCCCCGTTTAAAAGTTGCCATACAAACTTTGACGGGCCCTACGGCGGCCATCTTGGATTCCAAAATTACAAAAAAATTTTTTTTCTAATCTAGGACACCCCGAGGTCCTGCCACCAAAAAATCAGGCTCGAAGGACCAACTTGAAAATCGGGTGCAAAATTTTTTTTACTTTTTGCCAAAAATTTTTGCGGCTTCAGAAACTGCCGGCAGTTCCCTATGACATTTGGTCGACCACCTCCCACCCAGGTGCTACCGTTTTGCCGGGCCGTCGATCGAAAAGACGGTCTTTCGAGGTAGACCCGGTTTCGGATTTTTCCTCCCTGTTTGGGACCAGACCCTACACGATGGTATACGACAATAGACCGTAGGTCCCACCCAGTGAGCCACAGAACCATGTCAACAACAATCAGTCGGGTTGCGGCTATATATAATACTAACTAGTTCTTTGCTCTGTGCGCGAGGCCCAAGGGCCTCGCGGGCCTCTCTTTTTGTCGACTGGATGAGTGGAGGACTCGAGATTTATTTTTTATTTTCTTTAATTTTTTTATTATTGTTTTTGTATTATTTTTTATTTATGTTGCAGTTTTGGGCTTTTGAGCTGGACTCCTGCAGCTCGGCCTTCGGCCTCGCGAGCTGTCACGCCTCTGAGGGACGCTTCGGGCCTTCGGCCCTACGCGGAGCTCGGCCTTCGGCCTTCGCAAATTGTCGAAACGAATCGTCGGGCCTGCGGCCCTCCGATTCGTTTTCAGTTACACTCTTTCATTGAGTAGCATGGATGCGTTGGACTCCTGCAGCTCGGCCTTCGGCCTCGCGAGCTGTCACGCCTCTGTGGGACGCTTCGGGCCTTCGGCCCTACGCGGAGCTCGGCCTTCGGCCTTCGCAAATTGTCGAAACGAATCGTCGGGCCTGCGGCCCTCCGATTCGTTTTCAGTTACACTCTTTCATTGAGTAACATGGATGCGTTGGACTCCTGCAGCTCGGCCTTCGGCCTCGCCAGCTGGCGCGCCTGTGTTGGACGCTTCGGGCCTTCGGCCCTACGCGGAGCTCGGCCTTCGGCCTTCGCTGCTACGAAGCTTCGCCTTCGGGCCTTCGGCCCTCAGGCTCAGCTTACATAGTTACTCAGAGTTTGTTATACGTAGAAAAGCTTTATTTTCTCGCAGCTCGGCCTCCGGCCTCGCAGGCTACCGCGCCTCTATGGGACGCTCCGGGCCTTCGGCCCTACGCGGAGCTCGGCCTGCGGCCTTCGCTGGGGTTCGAAGCGAACCGTCGGGCCTGCGGCCCTCCGGTTCGCTTATTAAGACAGTTAGGAAGGGCAGTTTCACCGCGTGGGCTCGCCCGTCGGGCCTTCGGCCCTCGGGCTCGCGCGGAGAGCACCTCGATCGTGACGCTCCGGGCCTTCGGCCCTACGCGGAGCTCGGCCTTCGGCCTTCGCGGGCTTGACGCCTCGCCATCGGGCCTTCGGCCCTCAGGCTCGGCTTATTAAGATACTGGGGTTGTTGAACGCTTGGTAGCTCGATTTGCTCGGAGCTCGGCCTTCGGCCTCGCTTTAAATTACTTGGAGGTGACGAGCTTGGGCCCTCGGCGTGAAGCTCCGGGCCTTCGGCCCTCCGCGAGGTCGGCCTTCGGCCTCCCACCCTGAAGCTCGCCCTTCGGGCTCGCTTAACATAGATTTATATTGGTTCTGGTAATGTTCCGGCCCTCCTGCAGCGAGGCCTTCGGCCTCGCCCAAAACTACTGGGGTTCGGGACCCCCATGGGCCCCGGGATTGAAGCTCCGGGCCTTCGGCCCTCCGCGGGGTCGGCCTTCGGCCTCCCGGCCTGAAGCTCGCCCTTCGGGCTCGCTTAACTTACTTGGGATTTTGACTTTTTGTTCGGGGTCGCCGCCATCTTGGATTTTTTTCAAATTTTTTTTTCAGATTATTATTCCTGGGCCCAAATAATGCCCGCATGCCAAATTTCAGCGCGATCGGACCATTATTTCGAAAAATCCATACAAAATTTTTTTTGTGCAAAAAATCTGAAAAAAATTTTTTCGGAATCTGGAGAGCCCAAAAATCACGCACAGCGATTTCCAGCTCGATCAAATGAAAAAAAAATTTTCGAAAAAAAAAAAAAAATTTTTTTGGAAAAATTTTTTGCCCACCTGACAGCTCTTGGGGTCCTCTATGACATTTGGTCGAGCACCCCCCACCTATCTCCCCCCGTTTAAGAGTTCCCATACAAACTTTGACGGGCCCTACGGCGGCCATCTTGGATCCAAGAATCACTAAAACACTTTTTCTTTAATCTAGGACCCTGAGAGATTCTACCACAAAAAAATCAGGCTCGAAGGACCATTTTGAAAATTTGGTGCAAAATTTTTTTTTTTTTTTTCGAAAAAATTTTTGTGGCTTCAAAAACTGTCAGCAGTTCCCTATGACATTTGGTCGAGCACACCCCACCTAGGTCTCACCGTTTAGCCAGGCCGTCGAACATTTTTTGACCAGGAAGCAAATCCTCAAATGTCAGATTTTTCCCGGGGCCTCGGGACCGCCCTCTACACGGTGGTGTGCAACACTAAACCCCACCGATACTCCTTCCGGGAGATCAATTCGATATGTCAGAAATCAGTCGGGATGCAGCTATAATAATATTAACTAGTTTTTTGCTCTGTGCGCGAGGCCCAAGGGCCTCGCGGGCCTCTCTTTTTGTCGACTGGAGGGGTGGGGTATTGGAGATATTTTTTTTATTTTCTTTAATTTTTTTATTATTGATTTTGTATTATTTTCTAATTTTATCGCAGTTTTTGGGCTTTTGAGCTGGACTCCTGCAGCTCGGCCTTCGGCCTCGCGAGCTGTCAGGCCTCTGAGGGACGCTTCGGGCCTTCGGCCCTACGCGGAGCTCGGCCTTCGGCCTTCGCAGATTGTCGAAACGAATCGTCGGGCCTGCGGCCCTCCGATTCGTTTTCATGTTATACTTTTTCATTGAGTAGCATGGATGCCTTGGACTCCTGCAGCTCGGCCTTCGGCCTCGCGAGCTGTCACGCCTCTGAGGGACGCTTCGGGCCTTCGGCCCTACGCGGAGCTCGGCCTTCGGCCTTCGCGGATTGTCGAAACGAATCGTCGGGCCTGCGGCCCTCCGATTCGTTTTTATGTTACACTTTTTCATTGCGTAGCATGGGAGCGCTGGACTCAAGCAGCTCGGCCTTCGGCCTCGCGAGCTGGCGCGCCTGTGTTGGACGCTTCGGGCCTTCGGCCCTACGCGGAGCTCGGCCTTCGGCCTTCGCAAGTTGTCGAAACGAATCGTCGGGCCTACGGCCCTCCGATTCGTTTTCATGTTACATTTTTTCATTGAGTAGCATGAATGCGTTGGACTCTGGCAGCTCGGCCTTCGGCCTCGCGAGCTGGCGCGCCATTGTGTTGGACGCTTCGGGCCTTCGGCCCTACGCGGAGCTCGGCCTTCGGCCTTCGCGGCTACGAAGCTTCGCCTTCGGGCCTTCGGCCCTCAGGCTCAGCTTATATAATTACTCAGGTGTTATAATACGAAGAAAAGCTTTGTATTCTCGCAGCTCGGCCTCCGGCCTCGCAGGCTGCCGCGCCTCTATGGGACGCTCCGGGCCTTCGGCCCTACGCGGAGCTCGGCCTGCGGCCTTCGCTGGAGTTCGAAGCGAACCGTCGGGCCTGCGGCCCTCCGGTTCGCTTATTAAGACAGTTAGGAAGGGCAGTTTCACCGCGTGGGCTCGCCCGTCGGGCCTTCGGCCCTCGGGCTCGCGCGGAGAGCACCTCGATCGTGACGCTCCGGGCCTTCGGCCCTACGCGGAGCTCGGCCTTCGGCCTTCGCGGGCTTGACGCCTCGCCATCGGGCCTTCGGCCCTCAGGCTCGGCTTATTAAGATACTGGGGTTGTTGAACGCTTGGTAGCTCGATTTGCTCGGAGCTCGGCCTTCGGCCTCGCTTTAAATTACTTGGGGGTGCCGCGCTTGGGCCCTCGGGGTGAAGCTCCGGGCCTTCGGCCCTCCGCGAGGTCGGCCTTCGGCCTCCCACCCTGAAGCTCGCCCTTCGGGCTCGCTTAACATAGATTTATATTGGTTCTGGTAATGTTCCGGCCCTCCAGCAGCGAGGCCTTCGGCCTCGCCCAAAATTACTGGGGTTCGGGACCCCCTCGGGCCCCGGGAGTGAAGCTCCGGGCCTTCGGCCCTCCGCGGGGTCGGCCTTCGGCCTCCCGGCCTGAAGCTCGCCCTTCGGGCTCGCTTAACTTACTTGGGATTTTGACTTTTTGTTCGGGGGCGCCGCCATCTTGGATTTTTTTCCAAATTTTTTTTCAGATTATCACTCCTGGGCCCAAATAATGCCCGCATGCAAAATTTCAGCCCGATCGGACCATTATTTCGAAAAATCCATACAAATTTTTTTTTGTGCAAAAAATCTAAAAAAAATTTTTTCGGAATCTGGAGAGCCCAAAAGTCACGCACAGCGATTTCCAGCTCGATCGAATGAAAAAAAATTTTTCGAAAAAAAAAAAAAATTTTTTTTGCAAAAATTTTTTGCCCACCTGACAGCTCTCGGGGTCCTCTATGACATTTGGTCGAGCACCCCCCACCTATCTCCCCCCGTTTAAGAGTTCCCATACAAACTTTGACGGGCCCTACGGCGGCCATCTTGGATCCGAGAATCACAAAAACACTTTTTCTTTAATCTAGGACCCTCAGAGATTCTACCACAAAAAAATCCGGCTCGAAGGACCATTTTGAAAATTTGGTGCAAAATTTTTTTTTTTTTTTCGAAAAAATTTTTGTGGCTTCAAAAACTGTCAGCAGTTCCCTATGACATTTGGTCGAGCACCCCCCACCTAGGTCTCACCGTTTAGCCAGGCCGTCGAACATTTTTTGACCAGGAAGCAAATCCTCAAATGTCAGATTTTTCCCGGGGCCTCGGGACCGCCCTCTACACGGTGGTGTGCAACACTAAATCCCACCGATACTCCTTCCGGGAGATCAATTCGATATGTCAGAAATCAGTCGGGATGCAGCTATAATAATATTAACTAGTTTTTTGCTCTGTGCACGAGGCCCAAGGGCCTCGCGGGCCTCTCTTTTTGTCGACTGGATGAGTGGAGGACTCGAGATTTATTTTTTATTTTCTTTTATTTTTTTATTATTGTTTTTGTATTATTTTTTACTTTTGTCGCAGTAATAGGGCTTGTGAGCTGGACTCTTGCAGCTCGGCCTTCGGCCTCGCGAGCTGTCAGGCCTCTGAGGGACGCTTCGGGCCTTCGGCCCTACGCGGAGCTCGGCCTTCGGCCTTCGCAGATTGTCGAAACGAATCGTCGGGCCTGCGGCCCTCCGATTCGTTTTCATGTTACACTTTTTCATTGAGTAGCATGGGGGGTCTGGACTCATGCAGCTCGGCCTTCGGCCTCGCGAGCTGGCGCGCCTGTGTTGGACGCTTCGGGCCTTCGGCCCTACGCGGAGCTCGGCCTTCGGCCTTCGCAGGTTGTCGAAACGAATCGTCGGGCCTGCGGCCCTCCGATTCGTTTTCATGTTACACTTTTTCATTAAGTAGCATGGATGCCTTGGACTCCTGCAGCTCGGCCTTGGGCCTCGCGAGCTGTCACGCCTCTGAGGGACGCTTCGGGCCTTCGGCCCTACGCGGAGCTCGGCCTTCGGCCTTCGCGGATTGTCGGAATCGTCGGGCCTGCGGCCCTCCGATTCGTTTTCAAGTTACACTTTTTCATTGAGTAGCATAGGAGTTCTGGACTCAAGCAGCTCGGCCTTCGGCCTCGCGAGCTAGCTCGCCTGTGTTGGACGCTTCGGGCCTTCGGCCCTACGCGGAGCTCGGCCTTCGGCCTTCGCGGGTACGAAGCTTCGCCTTCGGGCCTTCGGCCCTCAGGCTCAGCTTATATAGTTACTCAGATTTTATTATACGTAGAAAAGCTTTGTTTTCTCGCAGCTCGGCCTCCGGTCTCGCAGGCTACCGCGCCTCTATGGGACGCTCCGGGCCTTCGGCCCTACGCGGAGCTCGGCCTTCGGCCTTCGCTGGAGTTCGAAGCGAACCGTCGGGCCTGCGGGCCTCCGGTTCGCTTATTAAGACAGTTAGGAAGGGCAGTTTCACCGCGTGGGCTCGCCCGTCGGGCCTTCGGCCCTCGGGCTCACGCGGAGAGCACCTCGATCGTGACGCTCCGGGCCTTCGGCCCTACGCGGAGCTCGGCCTTCGGCCTTCGCGGGCTTGACGCCTTGCCATCGGGCCTTCGGCCCTCAGGCTCGGCTTATTAAGATACTGGGGTTGTTGAACGCTTGGTAGCTCGATTTGCTCGGAGCTCGGCCTTCGGCCTCGCTTTAAATTACTTGGAGGTGACGCGCTTGGGCCCTCGGGGTGAAGCTCCGGGCCTTCGGCCCTCCGCGAGGTCGGCCTTCGGCCTCCCACCCTGAAGCTCGCCCTTCGGGCTCGCTTAACATAGATTTATATTGGTTCTGGTAATGTTCCGGCCCTCCTGCAGCGAGGCCTTCGGCCTCGCCCAAAATTACTGGGGTTCGGGCCCCCCATGGGCCCCGGGAGTGAAGCTCCGGGCCTTCGGCCCTCCGCGGGGTCGGCCTTCGGCCTCCCGGCCTGAAGCTCGCCCTTCGGGCTCGCTTAACTTACTTGGGATTTTGACTTTTTGTTCGGGGTCGCCGCCATCTTGGATTTTTTTCAAAATTTTTTTTCAGATTATTATTCCTGGGCCCAAATAATGCCCGCATGCCAAATTTAAGCGCGATCGGACCATTATTTCGAAAAATCCATACAAAATTTTTTTTGTGCAAAAAATCTGAAAAAAATTTTTTCGGAATCTGGAGAGCCCAAAAGTCACGCACAGCGATTTCCAGCTCGATCGGATGAAAAAAAATTTTTCGAAAAAAAAAAAAAAATTGTTTTTGCAAAAATTTTTTGCCCATCGAATGGCTCTCGGGGTCCTCTATGACATTTGGTCGAGCACCCCCCACCTATCTCCCCCCGTTTAAGAGTTCCCATACAAACTTTGACGGGCCCTACGGCGGCCATCTTGGATCCGAGAATCACAAAAATACTTTTTCTTTAATCTAGGACCCTCGGAGATTCTACCACAAAAAAATCCGGCTCGAAGGACCATTTTGAAAATTTGGTGCAAAATTTTTTTTTTTTTTTTTGAAAAAATTTTTGCGGCTTTAAAAACTGTCACCAGTTCCCTATGACATTTGGTCGAGCACCTTCCGTCTAACTTTCACCGTTGAGCCAGGCCGTTGAACATTTTTCGACCAGGGAGCAAATCCTGAAATGTCAGATTTTTCCCTAGGTCACCGGCGCGCCCTCTATACGACGGTATATAACACTGACCCCTACCGTAACTCCTTCTGGGAGAACAATCATGTCATTCAGAAATGAGTCGGGATGCAGCTATATATATTATTAACTACCGTTTTCACTGTGAAACTTTACATGTGTTTAAAAGTACAGTTATACGTAATTTATTCAGTAACAACGTTCTAAACGACATATTGGGCGCTTGAATCGCTTGATTCTGTGTTTGTAGCAAAATTGAGTGAAATGATCCTCAAGATTCAAGACATGTAGCAACGAATTAAGCGATACCCTCATGTGGAGTTAATTCTAAATTGCATTTAGGCACGCCATATTTTAGGCACTCAATTCGTTTACACATTTAAAAATGTATATTTACATATTTTGAAAAATAAACTTTAGCGCTCCATTCTTTTTAACGTAATTGATTAGCGCTCAGCCCTAAGATATTTCAAAGTGTCGCTTAATTCTACCTCTTATAATAAGGCTTTAGACATCGTTTTTGGACAAAAATCGTGGACTACATAGATTGTTATACCGATATTCAACCTGCTTTAAAACCATTTTTTTCGATTTTGTCGCTTAGTTTGTTATTCCGCAGTGCATTTATAACGTAACTTGGACGTAGAGCCCTGTCAAACTGACGTGATATGTCAGTTTGTAAGAAATGTCTAAATAATGCCCTTTGCTGGGATTTGAACCCGGAACCTCCAGCTTCGTAGGCAGTCACTACCTTACTACCGACTAGGCTACGGAGGCAGGCAAAAATAAAGGATTCAAATACTAAAACGAGGTAAATAATACCCTTATAAAATTCACAAACTGTTTATTTGGACTTAGGAACCTATTTGATGCACGAGAAAATCCACTTAAATACCGTGCTAACCCAATTAAAAAACATTTAATTAAAATGTTTTTAATCGCTTGCTCGTAGAGATTAAATTGCCGGATAAAGGAGAAATTTATGCGTTACCAATGAATTTCACTTTGCAGAGTATGTTCGAAAAGTGATGGCATTTCACAGCAAGGGACTCCAATATGTCTCACATGCCTTTATATAACGAACAGTAGCCAACGAGTTACAAAGTAAAGGATACGTTAGGTTTTACTCGATATGTAATGCGTTCTATCGCGCTCGCACTTACATATTGGAGTGAGCGCGATGGCCTGCTTTATGTATCGAGTAAAACCTAAAGGTGCATTTAGACCAAACGAGCATTCGCTGATTCTATCCCCCACTCTACGAATTTCGACGAATCACGTATTGTAGTGAGTAAAACCTAACGTATCCTTTACTTTCTAGCTCATGGTACGACTGATCCTGAAAACAAATTGGGTTTTGTAAAAAGCCGATTACGCGTTTAAAGGGTTTTGTGGCGTTTATTTTGATCAATCGCGGTGAAAAATTGTGTCAACATGGTCATCGTTATCAACGTGCGGTTTTGGTGGCAAAGTATGGTTGACAGAAAAATCAAACACACAGGTATTTTATCAATTTATAAAAATTTCAGAAATTATAGTAATTTTCATTATAATAATTAATTACTCATAAATATTTTAATAACTTATTCAAATTACACTGATCAAACGAGTAAACGACAAAAATATATTAAACAGTAGTATTATTATTTAGTTAATAAATAATTTGATTTGTGTTTTCGCAATATGTTCTATATTAAACAGATTCGGCTGTCAAACGTTCACGTCAAATTGAAAAATCCATTATATAACACAGAACTTAATTCACTTGAATATTCATTTTACTTAAAATAATGACTTCGCAAAATGTCATTTAAGGTACTTTGTGTCATAAATTAGTGACATTCGTTTTTTTCTTTTTTAAAGAAGGATATAGTTTGTATGTATCCTAAGGAGAGCACTATTTTTACTGAGAGTACGAGCAATAGAACAAAATCGCATTTTCACATTTGTTACTTTTCCTGTCAACCATAGACATTGCCACGGAAAGTGCACGTTGATAACGATCACTACAACACATTTGACAGTCGCCATCAGCGGTGTTATTCAAACCGCCTTGCTGTCAGCGCTGCGGCGCCTGCGGCAGCGTCAAGCCTAAAAATAAAATAATAAATAAATAAACATCATGGGACATCTTACACAAATCGACCTAGTCCCACGGTAAGCTCAATTAAGGCTTGTGATGTGGGTACCAAGCGACGATATATATAATAGATAGATACACATAGATAAATACTTATATACATAGACAGCCATGACCAAGGAACAAATATTTGTGATAAATGAATACACAAATAATGCCCTCGCCGGGATTCGAACCCGGAACCTCCAGCTTCGTAGGCAGGGTCACTACCAACTAGGCTACGGAGGCTGACACTGAAAATTGGTATTCACTAATGTACTTTTTCTCAAACTTGCTACGGAATGTTGATGTTACTTACTTTAAATTAAGCCCGGAAATACTATGTATCCGGTGTCATGTGTTAAGATGATATGTAAAGAGATTTCATGTATTTATTTCACACCTAGGACTGCAAACAAACTGTCTTTTGTTTTGAAACGTCAAATTGTGACACTAGGTCTTGACATTCAGCCACAGAAAAAAAAATAACCTTAGAACTGTCTGTGTCTATACCACCAGTTAAAAAGATACCTAAAACAGATTTAAAAAAAAGTTAGGCGCGAATGTTTTTTTAATATTTTACGATATTGGTTAATTTACAAATTAAATAGTATGGTTCGGCGAAATCAGTTCGTTTTATTTCATGGCAAGTTTGAGAAAAGCACTATACAAATCTCGGCGAGAAACAGGGTTACAGGCCGCGTATCCCTATCTACCTATGTCTACTTGGCCTGTACCCCTTCATTTCCCGTCCTCTATAGTAATGTACTATAAACGACACTAGCGCTCGGCGACGAATGCGGCGTGAGCTGGAACTACACTGCGTCGAGAGTTACCGCCTACAGTTCGACGACGAGCAGTTCTATGTTATAGTGAATACCGTTTTTCGCAGCGCTGCGCTCTACGTCGAAGTGAAGGCTGTCTCGTCGTCGAGCTCTTTGATGAACGCAGCGTCGAATGTGTGAATAAGAGTATTCTCTTATAGCAGATATATCATGGCGTCCGGAGCGTTCAAAAATATCTGAACACGACTTTATTGCTATAACGATAGAGACGTGTTCAGATGTTGGTTAGCGCTCCAGACGCTAAATAAAATACACGCACGTAAATGTCGTGACAGCCATATTTATTTTATTTTTAGATTCCACTAATGTGACGATTGGTAGATATTACTGAATTATTAAGTTGGTACTATTTAAATCAGAATCAATTTAATTGTCATGTTAATTAATTATCGAATAACATAATACCTGCACATAGTTTTTTTTGCATTGTAGGAAAAATATTTTTTAAACATCAAACAACAATTTAAATTAATTACAAATTAAACTAAAATTAAAAAATAAAGATAAAACTTATACTAAAATTAAAATTATGTCAAGTACATCAATCATGTCACCACCCCAACTCCCTCCTGCGGGTGTCGTAAAAGTCGACTAAGGGATTGAAGTGTCACTTACCATTATTTGATAAAAGATTGATGATGGGCAGCAGCGTCATCATAGTGGACACATTACTGCGATCGCCAATCCGCTTGACCAGGCGTGGCGATTATGGGCATTTACCTGCTAATGCGTCTATACGCATAGCTAATAGGAGAGGCCTACGTCCAGCAGTGGACTATCATAGGCTGATGATGTGTGATGTGAAGTACATCATGCTGAATATTAAAAAAAACCTAAATAATGTAATATATCTAATGTTAAATTTACACAATTATAAAAAAAATGAAATTGATGCAAAAACAACTCGCAAAAGATTGTAACTTTTTTCAATAAATGGAGCCTTAATTTTAAACTTAATCGTTATAAGCCTTTATTCAAAAAGGGTTGTTCTTTCTAAGCTTTTTTAAATGTATTTTAAAGTGTAAAGTCCATTTAAAAAGATTAGGTACATAATATTCTGTAACCTTCATTTAGCATTGCTCTTCGTAGTTTCAAAGTAATTTATTTGAATAATTTAGCATTTATTTTAATCATACATCAATGTAATTCATTCCCGTACAAGTTGCAGAATATTATCAAAGTTATGTTTTTAGAGGTACGTAAAATGTTCGCCAGCAGAAAACAAAAGAAAGCTAAACAAATATGGCTGCCTTTCCATAGCATTTGACATATATCGTGAAACACGCCCGCAGATAATATTATTACATTATACTAATAATTTTAACTAAAATTGTAAATGAACTCACACTTACCAATAAGTCCATAAGACCGAAAGGGACAAACAATACTTAGCGGCTCGTTAAGTTGGGAGACGTTTATGAATAAGGGGATAAGAGATTAGCATAAATATCAAATACTAAAGCTTGTTCACGAAATAAAGTAGCCATCGTAAAATCAGTCTCTACTGTTACGCAACAGTCCCATGATGTAGTTCTAACAGGCATGGGACTGTAGATTGATTCTACTGTTTTATGTTTAACAATCCAATATCCAAAAGCATTTACTGAAACGTCGTCAAAATCAAAATAACTTCAGATAATGCTTAATGCAAAAGTTATGGCCCAAAAAAGTGCGAAACCCCGGAACGATTTCAACAATGTTAGTCTTGAAATAGTTAATAAAAATTGTAGACACGAGATTCACAGTTTATTATAGTATGGCTATTGTAATTTAGTTAAGACCCATAGGGAAACTAAATAACCCAAAATGGTAAAATAAGAAGAAACACTAGTTAAATCCAGAAGTTTAAATAAAAGTCCATAATTATGGAAAATTGATACAAATATCTACAACAACGTCCGAGAAGATAGGCAAAGAGCCTTTCTTTGTAATAACACCCGTACTAAGGTATAATCTCATACAAAAAAAAGAATTATACAGCAATGGCTACTTTGTTTCGTGAACAAGCCTTATATGCATCTCCACAAAGGCAGAGTCACAGTGAGAGCGACTCCAAGCTTAATAAAGGCGGGGCCACACTGAAAGCGTTTGAGTTTAATAAAGGTGGAGCCACAGTGATGCTCGCGAGGTTAATTTTGCGGTCGCCTGCATGCCGTATTATTTATTGAGGACAGTATTGCATCCGGCTGCGGTGCAAGTCACAGGCTGGCCTGCAGTTTGTGCGCAAAATAATAGCAGTGTAAAGAACCATGGGCAACTTTGTATGGAAAGTGGACCAAAAGGCAACGAAGCTAAAAGCTGTCTCATTACTTACATTCATTTCATTTCCTTCTATGGGCGCTATGTTTATTTCCATTGGAAAACTGAGATATTTGTATTTTAGTCGGAGTTTTACGATGATGATCGGTGTCTGGACGACAGTGATTTACTTAGAGAGTACCCGCAGAACGCCTTACTTGTATAAAACTAGCGACCCGCCCCGGCTGCGCACGGGTACTATACCTACATAAAAACCTTCCACTTGAATTACTCTACATATTAAAAAAATCTCATTAAAATCCGTTGCATAGTTTTAAAGATTTAAGAGCGTACAAAGGGACAGAAAAAGTTACTTTATTTTATACTATGTAGTGATGATCCAGTGGAATTCTACATTGAGTCTATAGAATTATATTAAGTACATAAGCAAAGCTTTTTAATAACACTACTCCTAGCTCTCATTAGATGTCATATACAAAAGAAAAAATCCCGAAGTTTACCAACATCGGAGGTGGGATTTGAACCCACCCTTATGTCTAAATCACTCGGCCATTCCAGCCGCAAAACCTGAGGACGTGGGTTCAAATCCCACCTCCAGCGTTAGTAAACTTTGGTATCTTTCTTTGGTATATGACATGGGTATGAAGGCCGCCAAGCTCAAGTGGGAATGGGCGAGGCACGTCTGCCGAATGCATCCGATGAATTGGGCTAAAATCCTCACTGACTGGGAGCCACAAGATGGCCAACGGAGCAGAGGCAGACCAAAGAGGAGATGGCGGGACGACATGGACGCGTACGACGTGAGGTGGAGGGAACTGGCCATGGATAGGGACGATTGAAGGAAGAGAGGAGAGGATTTGCCCAGCAGTGGGACACCAAATAGGCTATTAAAATATATATATATATGTATATGTATGTATACATGGCATCTAATATTTAAAGGACTAGTCGTCAAAATGGACCAAAATCCAACAGAGCTGGGAGGAGCCAAGTCGGTATGCCTAAGAATGCTCCATGATGTTTATTTATTTTTATTTTCCCGCCTCATGTATGTTTTTGGACCACACATAAAATCAGCAACCTCTCTTCGCTGCCCGAATCACATCAATATGCGCCTTATTGCCACCGATTAAACCCTCATTTGCCGCAGCAACAGGCTTTCATTATACCTTCGAGTATCGCAATAAATTCAGTATCGGAAGTTTTTTCAATATTGTCATATTTAATGCTTGTTCGTTGTATTATCTTGTATACTTGCTTTTTATAAAATAAAATAAATATCTTGGGACATCTGCACTTTAATTCTGTGTATTAAGAACGTCGTACGTAATATATTTTTCATCACAGTTGCTTTCTAAGTGCGGGAGTAAGTAATAGAAAAGTAAAAATCACTAGGCAATTTAACTTTTCTAAAAAAATATGTTTAGTTTTATAACTGATTTTTTTGTCCACAAGCGTGATGAGTAATATTGTATGCATCACGATCGGTAAGAGGCATACCTACTTAACTAACTCGAGTCATTAAAGGAACTCCGCGTGCAGCGTCGGGCTTCTAACACTCTCGTTGGTAATTTATGAGATCTTATGATTCTTTTGATACATATTTTTGCATTTGACTGTACTGTACGTAAAAAAGTTTATTTCAGTACAAACGTTTAATCTTTTTTAATCTAGTGAGGTGAATGACCCCGTTTATCGTCTGACCTTTTCGTAGATCTTAATGAAATAGCTAAAGAACTTGTAATATTAAATACGTTAGGTATAAATCGACAACTTAATAAAATATTCATAGTTTCTTTACGAAAAGATAATAAAATATCATGGGATTTTTGTGGCACATTTCAAATTCTTTTATTAAATATTTTTTGAGTTGTATTTTTTAATTACTAAATATTAGATGTCATATATCAAAATAAAACTACCAAAGTTTACCAAAACAGGAACGTTTCCACCAGCCTACTATTTTTTATCAATATCGAAGACGTATTCCATTTTTCCATAAATTTACGAGTATGTCCTCACTTTTTTAGGGATGCTCTAGTTAAGTACCTTCATCGTAATGGTTGGTAGACTCGGTCGGTAGCGGGACGGATCGTCATTCCGTTCCACCCTGTATAATATAATTATAGCTATAATTCACAATTTGTGGAAAACTTTTCATCAAATTCCACCCGGTATACTAAACTAATATTATTATTTAGGTCCAACTAAGTTTTATTCTAGAACTTTCAAGGAAATACTAAACCTCTAAAGAAAGTTGTCGCCAATTGATCTTTCGACCAAATCATCATGGTGAGGCTCAAATAATGAATAAATATCTTGGGACATCTTACACAAATCGACCTAGTCCCACGGTAACATTGATTTAGAATATATAAGTGGATCCCCAAACAGCTCAAAAAAATGGCCCCAAAAAATGGGCTGCAGAAGTAAATATTGCGGTCCTTTTGCTCCGCTATTCAGTTCTGACAGTTGACATTTGGTCACCTTACGGTATAGCATCATTATATTCATTATTCCTTAAACATAAAAAGTTTCTACTATTTTGCGGTGTTGTTCGCAAATTTGACACTTATTGCTCACTTCACAAAGTTTTTTATTCTTTAATTTTTTTTTATTATAGTTTATTGTAAGTGAGCGTTATTAGCTTCAACTGAAACATGATAGAAATGACTTTTAGTGCCACTTTTCTTGGTTTTTTTGTTTGGCCCTGTGCGTCCATTTATTATTTAATGTCATTGCACGGTAAGCTCAATTAAGGCTTGTGATGTGGATACCAGGCGACGATATATATAATAGATAGATACATATAGATACTTAAATACATAGACAGCCACGACCAAGGGACAAATATTTGTGATAAATAAATGCACAAATAATGCCCTCGCCGGGATTCGAACCCGGAACCTCCAGTTTTGTAGGCAGGGTCACTACCAACTAGGCTACAGAGGCTGGTAAATCCTATTAGACATTGTCGTTTCTTTCTGTGGGCTTACCATGAGCTGTCATCGACTTATTAACGCGGAATTACTTTCTATCGATACCGCTCGTACTCGAATATACAGTCGAGGAATTTAATTTCTTACCCATTTCGTACCTTGTCACAGTGACAATCAATATGAAAGCTGCTAGGACTGTCATATTATAGCTACTATGACAAGGTACGAAATTGGTAGGAAATTAAATTCCTTGACCGTACATTGTATACAGTTACCATGACCTAGACTTTTATGAAAATGAGTAATAAATACGCATTATTACCAATCGTTTTCAAGTATTAACAATGTACAATTAAGGTTTTAAACAGGTGATAAGTGCGAAAGTGCGTGATTAAGAAATAATGCAAGTTTTTAAGTTTGTTTACATATTTTTCGTTTCTACTGGCACACGGTGTAAGTATTTAAACATTTTGAACCGAGACGCGATATCCATTGCATTTTGTATTTCTGCTATCAACAATATCAAATCCCAAAAGTTCAAGGAACCGAAAGGAAATCTTTGGAAATAACTCACTAACTAACTTGAATCTTAAAATGTTGGCAACTTGGCTCCCTTGATACTTGATAGTGCCGTAGGCTGAAAGTGTATAGGCTAGAGTCCCGACGCAAATAGGATACATCGTCGAATAACTAGTAATCGGAACTGTGTGTGCGAAACTTTAATAATTGACATAATCATCAACATCAGCCTATGATAGTTTACTGCTGGACGTAGGCCATTCCTATTAACTATGCGTATAGACGCATTAAGAGGTAAATGCCCATAATCGCTACGCTAGGTAAGCGGATTGGCGATCGCAGGAATGTGTCCACTATGATGACGCTGCTACCCATCATCAACCTTTTATGAAATAATGGTTAGTGACATTTCAATCCCTTAGTCGACTCTTACGACACCCGCAGGAGGAGTTGGGGTGGTGACAAATATATTTTTACTGCCGTCACCACACGGCCAGGCTGCCACGCTAGGAAAGCGTATTGGCGATCGCAGTAATGTGTCCAATGTGTCCATTATGCTGCTGTCCGTCATCAATCTTTTATCAAATAATGGTCAGTGACACTTTTATCCCTTTGTCGACTCTTACGACACCCGCAAGAAGAGGTGAAGTGATGACAAAAATGTATTCTTACTGCCGTCACCACAGTACACGGCCGATAATAATTGATATATGGGAACACTTTATCCGAGAAAAAAAACAATATTGTTGAGAAATTTAGTATCCTGTATTGATTTAAACTTTCCCGATTATCACTCATATTTTAAAGACAAACGAATGTGTTATTATGAAGGTTGTTAGTCATCACAGTCACACACGTCACATCATAATATGATGTGTTCATTCACCAACGAAGAGAATGAACACATCATCATCACAATATCATAATATGATGTGTTCATTCTCTTCGTTGGTTAATCCGAGGACCCTGGAGTTAAAATGCACAACGCTTCTTGAAACCACTATTTATTTATATTTAATACACTTTTAAAAACATTGTTTACTCGTGAAGATCTGTCAGTAGAGTGAATTTGAAGGCTCATCATACATAGACAATTTTGTATGATGAGCTTCCAAATTCCAATTGTATTTTATTAGTCAAATATTATTTGAATGAACACTCAATGACATTATCATTCTCCATCGGGATCTCGGGCTATACGTATGTGTTGTCGGTACATGTGTAATCCGTTAATTACAATCACCAAAACCCGTTAATCCTCGTTAGAGGGCCTAAACCAACACGAGAGTTCACTCGATAGGCCGGCAAAAATATACTTTCCAGCATTGTTATGACGGTTATGGCATTCGCTTTTTAACCGAGTTCAAAAAAGGAGCAGGTTCTCAAATCAACTGTTTATTTTTCAGGTTGCACAGGACACCTATAGCTGGTATACATATTAATATCGCAGACAAAGTGGTAGAATAAAATGTAGAAAAAAAAATCTGGCACTTTGCAAAGTGGGGATGATTTTTTTATTTGGCTGTAATCCTATAGTGTGTGATAAATATAAAAGAATAAGGGTCACAAAAGATTTTTTTTATAAAGTCAGCATTTTCGGAGATAACCGCTCTAGAACAAAAAAATTGTTTCCCCCCTGTAACTTTTGATCCATACTTTCGGTCTCATAGTTGAAGTCCATCAATTTGACCTCAAAACCAACCCACTAAAACTTGACTGGTGAATAGAAAATCACCCCCATCCCCCATTATGACATTTTTTGGGAGAATTTTTATTTTGTTGTAGTTTTTTAAAATTTTCTAAATTTGGATATTTTCAAATTTTTTCTACTCAGAATCGCGAGCTCTTTTGATCCTCATTAGCAGAAAAAAGTGTCCCGAGAATTCCATACATATTTTCTTCCACTGAGTTATACTTATGGTCTAAAAATAGTAGGTAACTCAATGGATTTTTTTTTTGGGACAGTTTTTTATTTCTATCGGGATCGGAAGAGCTCGTGATTCTGGGTAGAAAGAATGTAAAAAAATCTAAATTTGGAAAGTTTTAAAAAACGAAACAAAAATAAAAATCCGCCTTTTTGGAAAATTCAAATTCAGATATTGCAGACTGAGCGTCGTCTTAGACTTTAAAGTTTCATACCACATGTTATTACGTACATTGTGTGAAAGAGTTTCCTCTTTGACGTCTGTCCCTTTGCGTATTTTTCACATCATTAAAACTTTTTAGGAGAGCCACTTTCAAAAGTGGGAAAACGGTTTGAAGCTTTCCTTTGCGTCGTCAAGTGTTTGTTAAATGGCAATTTGAGACGAAAATAATTCGTTTTGGCTAAGATGTAGAAAAACTAGCAAATTTTGAATAGAAACATCAGATTTTTTTTGTCGTTTTGGATGTCGGTCCCATAGTAGGGTGAATATCTGAGCCTTTCAACCGCCTAATTTTGGTGGCATCATTTTTACCGAAGTTTCTAAACGTCTAAATGTCATACTTCGTCATTTGTATAAGGTACCGTACCTCGTTCAAATGACAAAGTAGCACATTAAAAGAAACTTCGGCAGAAATTATGCCACCAAAATTAGGCGGTTCAAACGCTCAGACATTCACTCAGTAAACGTTCATCAATGTGTCAGCGTGCCTACGCCGATGTCGTCACCGGGCAGCAAGTCGCAGCTGACCGAGTCAACTCGCCCTCTAAGGCGGGTAAATTACGGGCTCCCAGTAGGGAAATGTCCTCCCGCACCAGTGTAGACAAGGAGGGATTTACACTGGTTCAAAGGAAGAGCAAGGTGCGCAGGGCGCCCCGCAAGACTCTGGGTGGCATCGCCGAACCAGTTAATTCTGGTCTTCGGGTCGCAACTCCGTGTAAGGCGCTCTACGTATCGCGCCTGTATTACTCCGCCGTGGCTGATGACGTGGCGGAGTACGTCCACCGGAAGACTGGCTTCTCGCTGAGGGTGCAGCAGCTGCGGTCGCGCCACTACGTGCACTTCAGCTCGTTTGTGGTGCGCGTGCCGCGGCCGCTCCAAGACACTATCGCGAGTCCGGACTTCTGGCCGAGGGGCGTCGTGTTTCGGCGGTTTCGGGGCAACCTGCCGAACCCTGCGACGCCGGCTCAGACGACGCAACGGAGCCACGCAGTTGTGTCGCCTAAATCTAATTAATGTGTTTTTTTTATTTCTATATTCTTATTTTGTATTTGCATTCTTTTTTTTAAATTGAATAATTTTGGTTTCATGACGCATTGGTGTTCTACTGTAATGTCATGTAAACTTTTGTTTTAATAAAATAAATAAATAAATAATGACCTCAAAATTAATCTCCTGTTTGGCCGGTGAATGCAAAATCACCCCGTATAAAAAAAATTTAGATAAACTAACTAAAGAACTGCCAGACAGACATTTATCCCAGCAAAATCATAGTGCTTCGCTCTGCTTCGGTCAATTATATCCATTTTCTTCAGCGCAACTTTTACAACATAATAAAATTAAGTTCCATTAAAACTGCGCTGCACCAACACTTTTCTAAATCCGTTTCGTTGGAAAAATCTGTATAATTGCGAGGACGGACCTTACTACCGTTATCAGGGTGCTTAGACAAGTTGCCAATCGCTAACACTTAGTAGCGTATTAGTTTTCCCTCTCTGTCAGTTCGTATTATTGTGACAGAAAAAGTTAGCTGCCCTTCGTTTACGAATGACAATTAAGCATTAGCGATTGGCAACTTGTCTAAGTACCCTTATAAGTCGATTGAAAAAAAAATTTAGGAACATAGTTAAGGGCTTAGGCAAAAAAAAAATCACGATCTCGTTAGGGTGAAGACACATTCATCAGCATACGTACGCGTTTTGTCTATAGAAAATGTCAGTTTAGTATGGGACCGCGTCCAGCTTTCCGCACGCGTACGCATGCTTACACGTTTCATACTAAACATAGGATTTTGGTACTTATGTTCGGTACACCTATGAATCTGACAGCTGTTTGGACCTCATGACGACGTAGCGCCGCCTGATGGCAGAAAAAGTATCGAAAACCGTCATTGGTTGACCGTACCTATTACCTATCCGTGGTAAGGGTACAGCTAACTGAGTTGAGACGGCGAAAGACTTGGAATTATGTTATTGTTAAAGTTGCCCGCGAAAAATACTTTGTTTTGAAGCCCAGTGACAGTAGATTTGCATAATTTCAAATTTCGTTAGCAGTGATTGATCGCTCCTTATCTGATTTTCTTGGAAGAGACCCGAGGGCTCTTTGTAGGTTCTCTTTCCTATATTTAGCCATAGGAAATAACAATGAGGAAATCCAGGGTATTTCAGCATGGTGACAGATGCGACAATTGTAAAATATCACTGTTACTGACGGCACTAATAGCGCCCATAGGCTACGGTTACCGCTTACTATCGGACTCTCCAAGTGCGACTGTGCATGTTTGCCACTAACTTAAAATTATTACTAATAACGTTATTTCATCGTTAGTAATAGATTTCCTAACTAGTGCGGGAAAACTTTTTTTCGGCGAGGGTGGAAGTTGGAGCCCAGTGAAACGAGGGCGACAATCACCCGAGTTACAAAAAAGTTTTTGCATGTGTAAGGGACGATTTTTTCATAACAAGTGCGTCAAAAAGAGAAATTATCGCGCGCGAAGCTTGCGCAAAGTTCGTTTTTGCGCACTAGTTGGGAAAAAATATTTTTACTTTCCGAATGTCGTGACAATTATGACAATTTTCGTTAATTTGTTGTCATGACATGAGATCCAATCCAACCTGTGTCAGAGTTTTGCTACAATTGTTGTAAAAAGTAGGTATTTATTGCTGATCGATCTTTTAAAAGTTCTTGCTATATTTACAATTGTCCTGTCACCTTGGTGAAATAAGGGCCTAGTGAAGGACATCTTTGTATGTATTTATTATAGTTGACCTCAGATTTCATAATCGACCCATGCACGATTAAAGATTCACCCTGTATAAAGGTCTCTGCCCACTAGACCGTACCATACCATGACCGTAGCATGAACGTATCAGACATAAAAACTATTCTTTGTATTGAAAAGTATGAGAAGGTGTTGGCCGGCGCCGGAACGTCCTAGTGGGCATAGCACAAATGTCATATATACCATAGATCAAGCAAACGTATCTACTTAGCGTCTCAAATGAACTCAGTAAAATCTACTGAGTTGTCCGTCTTTAATCGCAGCTTGCTGCTTTCGGGCGTCAAATTTTGTAAGTTGAAGTGAACAAAAACATTAATAATGCCTCCTTAAGTAATTTTAATTGCAACAACACAAAAGAATATGAATATTCAAGGGTCTGAGACATATTTAAAATCATAGGCAAGTAACAACTTCAGTACAAAATCTGACACGTTCGGCCGCCATACAAATGAATGAACTTGTTTCTTCTATCCAAATCTAATTCTGTGGGGCATCGTCTCATGCTTTTTAATACAAATAATAGTTCTTTGTCTGATACGTTCATGTCGTTCATGCTACGGTCATGGTATGGTACGGGCTAGTGAGCAGAAACCTTAAAGATTCACCCTGTATTATAGGTTTTAACGACAACTCTCTATAAAGCTTATTTTAACTGCTGTTTAAAAATCCCCCATTTAGCACCCCGTTAATCCGGCCATTACCCACCGCAGGTTAGATAACAGTTAAGACTGGCAGTAAGTCTGCCTTAGTGGCAGGGGATTTCGTGATTTCCATAATTTACTGCAGAAAACTTTAGTATTAAAGTTTGGTTTTATGTTTACGATAGAAATGGTATTTCGTCAGCTTAGTTTCGTAGTGCCGATGGTTACCGACCTCTAAAGGTGCATTCAGACCAAGCGAACATTCGCTATTCTAACCTCCCACTCTACGAAATTCGATCGTTACACAAAACGTGATTGGTTGATTTCGTAGAGCGGGGGATAGAACAGCGAATGCTCTTTTGGTCTGAATGCACGAATGAATTTTTGACAATTTTATTATAGATTAGACTCACCATTTTCCCGATAGTCTTAACATCATATATATAAGACTTATTTATCTACTGCCAAATGTTCACTCTTAGAAATCAGCAACTATAGATAATATTAGGTGGTGAAACTGGCTGAGTTTTTTCACTTTTAGGAAACCCAAAAAAATTCAATAAAAACTTGGTTTAGGTGTCATTATGTGAATAGAAGTTTTTTATAATGCGAAACATTTTAAACTCTATTTACTAGCATGCATAGAAAATATACAGGAAATTACATTCCTATGTATTTTATAGGTGCATTCAGTCAGACCAAACGATTATTCGCTGTTCTATACCCCCACTCTACGAAATTCAATCGTTCCACAAAACGTGATTCGTTGATTTCGTAGAATAGCGAATGCTCGTTTGGTCTGAATGCACCTTATTTCACTGTAAGATTATAAATTTATATTTAAAAAGGTAAAGATCCTTGTAAATTGATATTTAAAATTTATCTTACTTAAAATTACACAGTATTAAGCGTAATGTTGCCACGATAGGCATTTCTCGTCTGTTTCCCCGTTTCGGAACATGCCTACAACAACCTTTTGAGCCCCAAGGTGCTAACGACAGAGTGAATACATTTTTATTCACAGTAGTCCATCTTCTTTTTTTTTTAATAGCCTGCTATTGTGTACTTATCGTAAAACTTGTTCTATTTTTCCGTGGCTATCATTTTCATTGCTTCTATTTGAGTGTATTTGTACTATATTATGTATGTATGTATCGGGAACCCTAATGACAGCCGAGCTAAGAGGCCTAGCTACTTGTTACTCGTTACAGAATCTTGTATCTACGCATCTACGCAGTAGTAGAAAACGAATGGAGAGTTCTAAGCTTGCGTCCATGCATAGGATGCATACCCCATAGAAATAACTTCCTTCGTAAGAATGTAAACCCTTCACATAACAAGACAAGAGTGAATCGTTCTATGTCTAACACGGGAATGAATTGATGAACACTGCAGTTGTGACCTTTTATACTGTCAGGTCACCAGCCACCTGTTCATAGGTTGGTATCATCTACCTGCAAACCTGCATGGACCAAGCAAAGACCACTCCAAGCAAAACATTGCTTATCGTTTTCTAGATTTAGTAACTCATATCTCCGACACGGCCATACTGACAAGACAAGCGTCCTCGCTTGTATCTGAAACAAACACGTACATCAGTAATCTTTGTCACCACTCGGTTACTCCTGACCAAATTATCTGTCTACGTAAAATCAACTCAAGTCAAGGAAAATAATTTTATTCTTTGCCACTGAATTTAGGATCACTTAAAGTCAATTCATTACCACCAATTTAAATGCAAGACCAGACAAGTACCACCTGGCTTTCATAGCCACCTTTTACGTAAAACACATGACGGCAAACGTTCGGAAGCAGGTCTCTCATTCGTGGCCTATTGGTTATCACATAACCACACACTACGCGCATCCCCAAGGGATCGCCGAGTCAACCCTGACTCTACGGTCTCTACAAGACCCGACCTCCGCCAGAGCTTATCGCGCACCGCGTACCCACGGACTACTCAAAGGTAGACACCGACTTCTAACGGGCTACGGCTACGATCAAGCCTCTGGTACGGTCGACCAACCGAACTGAGAACCTCATCCTTCATGCCACAACAATCTTCATCTACTTCACGTGGTACTTGGCTTTCTAGCATTTTCATTAACAACAAAATGTTATCTGTATTCAATCATTTATGAACTTCAATTTGTTAGACAATTTTGATAGTACCACCAGCTCAGTTTCCAGTAAAATCAAAATTAAGGAAACACAAGTCACGTTTATGTCTATCGGAAACTCACATTGTGACATAGTCACCTCATCCCGTTTAACAACAATAACTTCTTTTGTGGCATTACCAAAATGATCTTAATTAATGAATGATTCAAATTAGTCAACCTCTCGACTCAAACAAAAACGTAAATTACTCAACCAGGTAACCATCATAACCATCCGATTTCATTTCAGTCCATCGGATTGTTAGGATCCAATAATCTATCAGAAGTTAACCATCTCAGCCGCGTAAGTGCTACTCCTCGCAAAGAGTATACTGCACATAAAAAGCAGTCCACGTGCACCTTTTACATGCTTCGGAACTTCCGATGCGATTATTAGATCACGCTCAATCCCTCGGACTTGCTGTCGGTCCATTGAAAGCTCACGTGAGTGATGATTTGAATTCATTAAATTTAAAAATTATTTAGGTACTCGTTTAATCAACCCAGGGAATTAAAATCAACTTCATTAACATTCGAATAGACTAGTCAGTCTATGTACTTACTACTTTACTAGCCAGTAACAGACATAGTTCTACAATAGTCAAATGAAACTGTTCAACAAAAATAACAAATAGGTTACAGTACTCTAAATTTGGTCTACCTCCATCCGGTAACCACAACAACAGTTGCTTCCATCCAGCAACAACAAAATTGGTCTACCTCCATCCGGTAACCAAACCACAATTGCTTCCATCCAGCAATAATTGGTCTACCTCCATCCGGTAACCAAACGAAAAACACATCGACCGATTACACCATCAAACCAAACGCATGCCACCCACAATCGTGGCCGCACGGAGACGGAAAAATAGATCCGATTTTACACCTACGATTACGAATGACAAAATGGTGTATGCAGTCTGAGAACACGTAACCAAATTGAATGTAAAAAGTTTCATTATACGATTGCAAACTAAATGACCAATTCCAATAATTATAATCCACAACTTTAATTGAACTAAAGTAGTCAAATTGAAACTATTGACAGCTCAAATAATAAGAAATGACTATCACCACCAACATCATAACCGTCATCATGATCATCATCATGATCATCATCATGACCACCATCATGACCACCATCATGACCTTCATCATGACCTTCATCATGACCTTCATCATGACCTTCATCATGACCTTCATCATGACCTTCATCATCATCACCGGCATTTTTCAATTTGATAAACTCAAAAGGATAAGCCCTCGATGAATACTACAACATTAGTTTCACTAATTAGCTCAGGGCTCAAATAGCCCAACAAAATGTGAACTTCTCACCGGATTAACAACGCGTCTGTTGTAATGGTGTGGACACACCACGCGTTGCACCACGTGTTCACGGAAGGCAGCAGCGACACCAATCTTCCTCTGCCACGCCGTCGGGATGCGATGACAGCAACAGCCATGATGCCGGCAGGTTGCTCTGGTTCAACATGGTGAACTGAAAATATCAAATTGTACGGTATCAGTTTCATCGCTGAAATAATTTGCACGCGGGCTCAGCCCGATGAGGTTGGGCTCTAACGAGACTAGAAAGTTAAGCTTAGGGTATTGGCATCTAGCACACTTTGTCATTAAAATAATGATGGACTTCATTTTACTACAACAAAGTTAATCTCGCAAATAATAAAACGTTTTGAGGACACAAAAACTTCACGCTACAAACAAATGTCAACCGTTAATTTTTAAATGACTACTTCGAATTTTGCATTAAAACAATTGGAACGAAACCTGTCCTTCGATTTTCGTTGCTCCAAATCCAAAACTCGGGTCTTTAGCAGTTTTTCTTATTTTCTTGTACACCTTGCAATAAATTGTCAGAAATTGCGCTCGTTTTATCGCCACATCGACATCGCCATCACGGACGAAAACGCTGACCACTCTCACAGTGATCTTGTTGATCTTGAGGTTGAACATCTGTAACGGTAATTTCACACGCATAGAAAACTTTTAACACAAGGCATGGATTGAAAATGTTTATCACTATCACAAATTAATTTTTGGTAGACTCGAAAACAAAACAAAACAAAGGGCTACCTGCCCATATTTTGGTACTGCTAGTATTTCACAACTAAGTAAGTAATAAGTATGGGTCATGATATACTTTGAAATCACTAGAATTACTGTTTTTATTGCTTTTTTTTTTTCGATAGGGTAGGATACCTACCCACACGTTTTCTTACAACAGTAATCACAAAAAAAGAAAAAAGCTGTTTTCTAAATCACGACTCAAATCAAACTTAACTGCAAACATAGTGAACAATCATTACCTTACCAACTGTTGTCGATTTTAAACCTTACCGTTTACATGTGATGCAATACCAGTACTCACTGTTACGTGAGCCTTGATTCTTTATCCCACTTGCTGATATCGGGAACCCTAATGACAGCCGAGCTAAGAGGCCTAGCTACTTGTTACTCGTTACAGAATCTTGTATCTACGCATCTACGCAGTAGTAGAAAACGAATGGAGAGTTCTAAGCTTGCGTCCATGCATAGGATGCATACCCCATAGAAATAACTTCCTTCGTAAGAATGTAAACCCTTCACATAACAAGACAAGAGTGAATCGTTCTATGTCTAACACGGGAATGAATTGATGAACACTGCAGTTGTGACCTTTTATACTGTCAGGTCACCAGCCACCTGTTAATAGTTTGGTATCATCTACCTGCAAACCTGCATGGACCAAGCAAAGACCACTCCAAGCAAAACATTGCTTATCGTTTTCTAGATTTAGTAACTCATATCTCCGACATATGTAAATGTATATTTACGTTTATTTTATTAACTTATGTAAGTAAGTTTAGTAGTATACTTTAATTATTGTGTTTCGTTACTTGTCTTTTGTTTTAGCACCACCTACTCTATGTTTAAACTGTTTTTATTCCGCTACCTTAAGGTTGTCTGGAAGAGGTCGTTTTTTAGCGATAAGACCGCCCATTGTAATACCTGTACTTGTAACGCTGTATAATTATCTGTTATTCAACTGTTATTATGGTGTGCAATAAAGAGTATTGTATTGTATTGTATTGTATTGTGTGTACACACAATACAATACAACTGCTCGGCAAAGGCTTCCCCGCTCGTTTTCCACTCCGTCTTGTTGTTGGCAAGTTTCCGCCATTTTATTAGTTATTTTATCACGTAAATCAATATTTTTTTAATCTTATTATTTTTGTGCGCGTAAAGATAGGGGAAGGGGGTGAGGTTGTGCGCTTACACAAAAACTAAGCAAAGATAATTTCGTTGTATTTGTGAGAGTAATCTTATCTATTTGGTACACGGTGAAAATAAATCGAGAAGTATTTTCTGTAGCGACTCGATTTTTTTTACGGAATACCTACAGTACACAAAGCGGAGTTTATTTACGTATCAGACTTGTACATATTAGGTATCACAATACACAACGTTATTAAATATCAAAAAACCCTAATGTAGCCCGGGGCACCAGAACGCTCGCGAAGCGAATTCTCTAACATGGCTGCCTAAAATGGGGGACTATTAAAGATTGCTATAGCATTTGTGTCAAAAAATATGGGGTTTATACAACATGCTTTAACAGTTACGTCCGTGAACGTGTTGTGTTAATCATGACTATACCTAGATATTTTTCTAGCAGGAACGAGAGATTGACAAAATTAAACATCGATATAAATGTTATCGATAAATACACCCTATGCTCATAAACATGCTAACTTCATAAATGTAGGTAACCAAGATATCCAGACTCATCTAGGCTTTGTTCTGAATATCGAATCATCATCATCTCAGCCATAAGACGTCCACTGCTGAACATAGGCCTCCCCTCTGGACCTCCACATGTACCGGTTAGATGCGACCTGCATCCAGCGTGTCCCGGCGACCTTCATAAGGTCGTCTGTCCATCTTGTGGGTGGACGTCCTACGCTGCGTTTGCCTAGCCGTGGCCTCCACTCGAGCAATTTTCGACCCCATCGACCATCTGCTCTGCGTGCAATGCGGAATATCGAATACTTCATATTAATTATTTCCTATGGCGTTAAGAGTATATTTTAATGGTCTTTGTTCTTTTGATGGGTATTAAATACAACATATAAGAAAAATAATGTATCGTTTTGAGTATTTTTTGCATTCTTGTAATTTCTTGTAGTTATAGCACATTATTTATTCATTAAATATATTTATCGACCACTATAAGACTCATCGATAACAGTTATGTCGATGCTAAATTTTGTCAATCTCTCGTTCCTGCTAGAAAAATATCGAGGTTATAATCATGACTATTTCTTAAAAGTATATCAGTAGGTATTACTGTTATGTATATGTACCCACCGCACAGAAAACTACAGTCTGCTACTTGGACCACTTCTCTGATCCAGCACGCGTCCATTCTCATTTCAGCAGCCCTGCCGTAGACCTTGATATGCGAAAATTTCGAGAAATTTTCTCTGGCACTCTTATGACGCCTTTGTTGGAGTGATAATTTGTGGATTCCGAAATTTGCAGTAGCAAGAGAGTAGCTAACTAAAGGCCGAGTCACATTTTTCCGACATTTTCAACGCTATGTGTGAAGGTGGATTTAGATCAAGCGAGCGAATACTCATTCTATCCCCAATCTACGAAATTCGTTTGTTACACAAAACGTGATTCGTCGGAATTCGTTGATTTCGTAGAGTGGGGGAAAAAGAGAAGAGCATTCGCTCGCTTGGTCTAAATCCACCATTACGTGCGCGTGGTCATTGGACACAAAAACCGTAAAGAGTTGTACTACTGTCATTACTCCTATATTATGCTTAGGGTTTAAATACTTGCGTTCCAAAAGTGCTCAATTCAAATTTTAAAATACCCCAGGGCGAGGTATTCATTTCACTTGCCGAGTGATAATTATTTGCCTTTCAAGTTGTTTTAATTAATTATTTTAGGATACTCTTGAAATTGTGTGGGTTGAAGCAACAAATGTATATCTGGCAAAATGGTATTAAGTAACATCGTTTACAAGTGCTTTTGAATTATTATAGGTGGGTAGTGTATTAGCATACTGTTTTAATTGTTTTCAGGACTTTGTAGTAAACTAAGTATAGTTTCGCTATGTCCGTCTGTCTGTCCGCAGTATAGCTCAGTGACTGTTAGTAATAAAAATTTGCAAGTTGTTATAGGTACGAGTAGGTATACTCGTATTAATTACGCCGACAAAGTGGTAGAAAATATAATTTTAAAACATATTTTTAGGGTAGGTACCTCCTCTACGCGTAATGTGGATATATATTTTTTCTTTTACTGAAATCCTAAAGTGTGGAGTATTGTTAAATAAGAACTTTAAAAATAATAAGAGTCCCAAAAGAAAGTTTTATTTCAACTAATTTTTTCAATTAATTAATTTTTTCTTTAACTAATTTTTTCAATTAACTATACGCGTATGGACGATTGATATAAAGGTGCATTCAGACCAAACGAGCATTCGCTATTCTATCGTGATTCTATCCCCCACTCAACGAAATTCGATCTTTAGACAAAACGTGATTCGTTGATTTCGTAGAGTGGGGGATATAATAGCGAATGCTCGTTTGGTCTGGATGCACCTTTACCTATATGCATGCTTAAAATACCGAACGGACGATGCAATATAATTGAATATGAGTACCGAACTCTAAAAGCAGCTCAAAGATCCGACAAAGATAAAGCCATATTACCGGTGCATGCACAGTCAGGCATTAATATATACACAATTTTAGACCATACGCTCCAGACATAAGTAAAAAAGTGTATACATATTTATGCCCTCGCACGGTTCATTACGAATTCATTTGCCTTTCGCTTCGCCTTAGTCTTTTTGTCCACCGATGCAGTCAAAGGTCTGAACGATTCTCTCCCGCTCTTTGATATTTCTCGCTTATCTTACTTATCTATACATCAGTTACGAGAGTATTAAGAGGACTTTGCAACTTTAATGCGTATTTAATTTAGTGTTAGGTATCTTTCATAATATCCGATCCGATGAGAGCTTACACGAATGGACTTAATCCCACGGATGTGGGTCGGCGATTAAAAAAAAGCCTTCCAAATCTTTATCTACAGGGTGCTCGCGAGGAAACCGAAAGATTTTAACTATGCATTCTAGACATCAAAATAAACAAAAAATATTATGAGTTTGTTAATTTGTTAAAATTATTTTTTTAAATGATTTTTTTTTAGGGACAGGCTTTTTGGTCAAGACTATTCATATTTTTTGATTGTCAGGCAAAAGGTGTGGTAATATTAGAACACATAGTGGTAGAATTGTAATCAAAAAGAAGTTTTATGACGAGTTACGTCGAAAAACTTATTTCGAAAAAAGGTTAATTATCTCTGGAACCAAGTCGCATCCAGAAAATTTTATATGACATTACATACTCTAAATATGCTCAGGAATTCAGCATTAAAATCTTTCGGTTTCCTCGCGAGCACGCTGTATATTATATCTATGTGATCGAATCAACTCGTGGTTCTAATTCAAATGAGCCCACAACACGTCTAGATCTAGAAGAATCAGATTTTCGATTTTTTTTTTGAAAACGACCAGGTATACTAAACGACGATAATTATATTATAGTACATAATGTAGATACTTAAAATGATTAATAGATATAGACATTAATGATTATTTAGGCAGTAGAGTTAAAATTTTTAGAAATAGTTTATAATACATAAATAAACTATAACTATACATCCTCAGGGCTCCCTAAAAGTAAAAACCCAATCAAACAAAATCTTTAAAAAAAAATCATCTATGTACTATGGAATGCAAAACCGATAATGCATTACTAATGAATGTATGAAATAACAGACTTGATCCGATAGCGGTTCGAGCAGTGTAAAAGATCTCTAACCCTAATACTTACACGTAAGTTTGAACTAAGTTCATAAGATCTCGCAATTAATTCTATGCATATGTATAAGCTTCGAAGATTTATGTCTTTAGTTTGAAAGCTGATAACAAAATGCGAAGTTTTTGGGATTATATGATAAAGACAATTTCTTCATTTTACTATAAATTAAGTTTTGTTTAATGTCATCGTTTATAGATATGCAACAAAATAATGACTGTATAGTAAAAAGCATTTTTTTAGTACAGATGGTGCGTTTTTTAGGCTCTAGTGCGAGAAGTGTGTCATTTTACGGACTTCGGAGGGCCATCTGCACTAAAAAACGTTGTACGAAAACGTGCAAAAACGAAATTCGTAACTCGTATCGATTTAAAACATCGCCACTCTTTTCGAATTTCATGTTTTTCGCACTTGTGTCGTAATGTACTATTTTAAATGTTGTTTACATAATATAATTAATTCAATGTCTGTTCTCACCGCTTAACCTTAACATCACTATTTTTTTGCTCAATGAGAAATGCTCAAATTGGCTTTACGCGCCCTCTTAATCCGTATAAGTTACGCGCGACCTACAGCGAAGTATGCGCACGCGACGACGACGCGGTGACGGCCACGCACGCGCGTCTTTTGTCATGCGTACACGCCTGTCTGCTAAAGTAGAGGCATCGTAAGAAGTCGTTTTTGACAGCTCACAATAGTGTAGTGAAACGCTCGATTTTACCGTCGTAAAATTTTCAGTCAAGTGCGAAAGGGCGTTAGATCTGGTACTTGCCATTAAAAAAATTTAATTAAAAAAGTGTTAGGTAATCCGAACTAAAAAGTGTTTGGTAATCTTACTTAGAATCATTAGCAGGCAGCGAAACTTTCGTGCGGTGACGTCATAATGACGTAAAGTCGCATTTAGGTAGGATGTTTTATAGGACGGATAGGACGTGACCTGTAGAGGAAATAGCATCCACAACCTCTGTTAGCGAGAGATAGTAACTAGTGTCAAAACCAGTGTCAAAATTAAAAATCAAGGTCAACAATTAATAGCAGTAGGTAATCGGTGTCCAAATGTAATGCCAGGTCAAATAGTATCGGAGTCTGATATACAATATACGTAGGTAGTTTCACTTGGTAGTAATGTCAATGCAGAACTGGCAGTGGTTGAGACCATGAACTTGGACGCGAGTTTGCCAGCCTGCAGCGATCCACTCCCAACCCACGTTGGTAAACTTGCGTGCTAGCTCAGAGGGCAATGTAGGTATGCCAAATAGATAAATGCCGTATATACAGTATATAAAGTCACTAAAACCATTTATTAAAATCAGAGCACATCTAGGTGATAACGTAGTGGTACATAAATTATTATTCTACGAAAAAAAAAATTATACGTGATTTTATAACAATTTTGACATTTATCTGGTTGTCAAGTTCAACACAGTCTGTAAAGCCGCGTATCCATCGGGCACACGGGCTCGCGAGGACCTGTCGAAACCATAACAAACTTTTAGAAAATAATATGTGCGTACCTACTATTATAGCAATTATTCGTACCTCCATAAAAAAGGTTTACTTATTTATTTCGATTGACGTATCGGTAAATTGCAGCAGCAGTAGTAACATCACTATTCCGTACAGGCAACAATGAAGTTTGACATTTGCTCCATTATACTAACTGTCACCATTTACAGAACTTCATGTGCAAACGAACGTCAAAAACGACTTCTTACGATGCCTCTACTTTAACCAAGATGACATTCTGCGTCGTATACGATAAGCGATAAGTAATACTGTCCTAAAATACATTTTTATGAAGCTCCTCTTTGACTGGCCGGCTTCATACAAGAATATAAATTTTAAACGTAAACGTGCATTCAGACCAAACGAGCATTCGCTATTCTAACCACCTACTCTACGAAATTCAATCGTTACACAAAACGTGATTCGTTGATTTCTTAGAGTGGGGGATAGAATAGCGAATGCTCGTTTGGTCTGAATGCACCTTTAGCTTTACGTTTAAAATTTATGTTCTTGTATGAAGCCGGCCAGTCAAAGAGGAGCTTCATACAAATGTATTTCTATTCTAAACAAAATACGACGCTTAGTAGACCTTCAAACATGTCATTACCATTTTTTTTTTAGTACAGATGGTGTATTTTTTATGCTCTAGTGCGAGAAGTGTGTCATTTTACGTCACGTCCAAAACTTCGGAGGGCCAGCTGCACTAAAAAACGTCGTACGAGACACGTGCAAAAACGAAATTCGTAACTCGTGTCGATTTAAAACACTCCCTATCGGTCGTGTTTTAAAACATCGCCACTCTTTTCGAATTTCATGTTTTTCGCAATTGTGTCGTAATGTACTATTTTAAATGTTGTTTACATAATAAAATTAATTCAGTGTCTGTTCTCACCGCTTAACCTTAACATCACTATTTTTTTGCTCAATAAGAAATGCTCAACTTGGCTTTACGCGCCCTCTTAATCCGTATAAGTTCCGCGCGACCTACAGCGAAACATCTAATCTAATCTAATATTGTTTACATAATAAAATTAATTCAGTGTCTGTTCTCACTGCCTAACCTTAACATCACTATTTTGTTGCTCAATGAGAAATGCTCAATTTGGCTTTACTGACTGACTGAATATACAAACGATGCTCCTGCTGGAGTATGTGTGGCTGCTCCCGCGTTTCCGCTACTGCAGCTGTGGCCGGGTCGCATCCCACAAGGGTGGGACAGTCGTTGCACCGACATTTGGGGACGGTGTTGAGAGGCTGTTGAAGGAAGATTTGCCATGGGCATGGCGAGAGAGAAATTGGCTTTACGCGCCCTCTTAATCCGTATAAGTTCCGCGCGACCTACAGCGAAGTATGCGCACGCGCCGACACGCGGTGACGGCCACGCACGCACGTCTTTTGTCATGCGTACACGCATGTCTGCCTAGCCGAGACGCTATTCTGCATCGTACACGATAAGCGATAAGTAATATATTTCCATTTCGTGGCACTTTTTCTTTTCTTTCGTATACTGTCATATCTGCTTTGCTCTGTGTGTCACGAATAAATTATTTTTTAGTACAGATGGTGCCCTTTTTAGGCTCTAGTGCGAGAAGTGTGTCATTTTACGTCTGGCTAAACAGGCGTGTACGAGCGGAAGTCCTTATCTAATTACTAGTGTCAAAAAGAGACTTCCTCTTGTATTACAAGTTACAAGCTTTTGAGAAATTGGCCCCTGAGATCGGATAAGTGGGCGTTATTGCTCGCTATAGTATTGACTACAAAGTTGAAAATAATTAATCAATTGGCTATGTAAAGTTTTCTGAAGCTATGAATATTATAGTTTTCCTGATAGCTGTCGTTTTAAGAATCAAGAAAATGCGGCTGTTTTAGTTTTCTGTCCTATACTTTGTTAATAATCTTTATTAAGAGAGTGAGATGACATTTGTGCAGTTTTATGGATGCCGATGGATATACCTATGGATGAGCAGAGCCTAATTCTTTCGTCCGCAACAAGTATAAGAAATAGGAAAAAGAACTAATGACACCTCACTCACTTAAGAACATATTATTATAAATTTATTGGAAATAAAAATAAAAGAGCCGCATTTTATTGAACCTTAAAGGTGCGTTTAAACCAAAAGAGCATTCGCTGTTCTAGCGCCCGTTCTACGAAATCAACCAATCACGTTTTGTGTACCGATCGAATTTCGTAGAGTGGGAGGTTAGAACAGCGAATGCTCTTTTAGTTTGAACGCACCTTAAGACGACGGCTATCAGTGAAAAATATATCGGCCAATATACCAACTATTGTCAAGTTTAAAAGAAACTGATAACGATAAGTGGCTATTAAGCGAGTAAGGACGCTTACGAAACTTTTGTCAACCGTCATATACTTTGTTCGAAAACTAAAGGCATGTGAAATATATAGGCGTACCTTCCTGCTAAACGCCTTCTTTTTTCCGCACTTAGTGTACTCTAAGTTACATTTTTGATTGCTTGTGATAAGTATGTAGAAAGATCGTAGATTAAAAAACTGTACTTTTTGACGGCTTCTGTAGATCAGTCGGTAGTGAGACTGCCTGTGAAGTGATAGGTCGCGGATTCGAAGCCCGGCGAGAGAATTACTTCATATAGGTATTTATCAATCTCATAACTCATAATATCTAAAGTATCTAGAAACTCACCATACTAACAAAACAAATAAAAACGCGCCCAGTTAATTATGAACACATTGCCCGCTTAGAAACTTGTACAGCCTTTATACAAATAACTTAATTAAAGTCTTTTCATAACTAGACCGTTACGGGCCCAAACAAAAGAAATTCACCCCGTATCAGATCGGAGTTAATTATAATTATACAGTATGCTATTAATAAGGGCTATCTGATCGAGGTGACAACCTTGTATGGCTAGCGCCTGTTGCACACTGAAAGCTAAGATATGATATGGTAAGATGACACACGCTCCACTATACCCAATCGTCAGTAGGATCCACATAAAATGTAAACAAATACGACGTACGCATTTGACGTCTTTGACACGTATCGTGAAACACGTTCGCTGATATATTGGATTCCGGTTCACTACAACTAAATATCTTAGCCACTCACTTGCTTCATGCAGCTTTTGTTACATGTCATCACTCTTATTTTACATAGACAGTCTATCGCAAAACTCAAAGCATGTGAGTGGATAATAGTATATTCCTAAAACGTTGAAATCCCAAAACAGGTTAGTCTCATAATGTCTAAAACTTGAAATGACTTAAACCTACTTCTCACATTGTCGGAATCCCAAAATATCTAAAAGTTAAATTAACTTAAAACCAAAAGTTTCTCAAAATGCCTAAAATGCAGTACCTATCCATTATAACTGTACAAAATTTAGATTTTCATAAATAGTTAGCATTAATTAAATATTTAATAATTAAGTTGATAATAAAACACAGTGCAAGGAATATTACACACTGTAAATAACATTTTAGGTATTATGAGAAACTGTAATTTTGAATTTTGATCACTTTTCGGATATTAGATGTAATATGGCAATTTATGTCGTTTTGGTATTTTGATGTCTAGAAAATGAGTATTAAATTTTTGGAATTTTAGACATTTTACTACCGTACAGAATACAGATGGAATGAAAACTGTATGAAAATTATGGGACATATTTTTTCTCCTATTAGAATCGAAAGAGCTCGGGATCCTGAGTAGAACAAGTCCAAACTTCTCCGAATGAAATAACAAGGTGGTTTCAACAACGGTTTGGCAACGCCCAAATACCCGCTATATCATCATCTCATCGCTTCGCTCATAGTGTGGCACGGGCCGAGTGAGAGCAAGACAGGTATTGTTGTAATTTGACGAATGGGATCAGATAGCCACTTAACTGATGTACTCTCTATAAAGTTCACACCGTAGCAGGTGCTCATTAATATCTAATCACATCTAATTTGATAACCTTCGTATTTTATTTATTTATTTAAACTTTATTTCACAAAATGAAAATACAAATGGCAGACTTAATGCCTTAAGGCATTCTCTACCAGTCAACCAATGGGCCAAAAAGAGAAGTTTGATGGGTGCAGGCTAGAAAATCGTAAAATGTAGTCACAACTATAGCAGTCTAAAAATTCAGATACTTTATAGACTTACACATATACTATACTTTATACCATACACATACAAACACAGAAATGTATATACATACAAGTGTATCCACAATGAAATACTCATACTCATACTTATACTCATTTATTCATAATATTAAAATATTACATGTCAACGTTTCATCATTCTAAAAATACAATTCATGATATAATAAATTCAATTAGTAGATATATATAATATATATTAGTAGATATAGATATAACCCAAGTAACATGGGCCTGAAGGTTTAAAACGAATTTATCTATTGATAGTCTATTCGCAGTTTATTTTTAGATAAGGGCTTTCTATAAATGGTTTCTATGAAGAATAAAATAAGTAAAAAAAGTTTTAAGTTAAACGGTTTTTATTGCACCAAAAACTAGAAAATAAAAATTGGTTGTAATTGTAACTAACCGTAGATGCTACTTTTTGTAGATTAGTCACGTGAAACTATTATCACTGTACCTAGTCTTCCCAAGTCGGGTGCTGAAAGCCACGTTTAGCCTCTATGTCAGTGGATTAAGCGTATCCTAATCGGAAACTTTTACCAAACTAAAATAAAAACGTGGGGCGTACGCAATTGTGATTAAGTCACTATAGTTATTTAAGAACACACATAGAAATCAAGACAGCAATAGAGTAATAAGTTTTGTTCTGGCCTTGATAAAAGTTATTTACCTCTGTAGAAGTGTTGGAACAGATGAATGATTCATTGCAAAATTAAAGCTACAATTACATATTTTGAATTTGTATGTTTCTTCATAATAACGCCCCGCGGTTTTATTTTAGTTTGGTAAAAGTTTCCGATTAGGATACGCTTAATCCACTGACATAGAGGCTAAACGTGGCTTTCAGCATCCGACTTGGGAAGACTAGGTACAGTGATAATAGTTTCACGTGACTAATCTACAAAAAGTAGCATCTACGGTTAGTTACAATTACAACTAATTTTTATTTTCTAGTTTTTGGTGCAATAAAAACCGTTTAACTTAAAACTTTTTTTACTTATTTTATTTTCAAGTTTTTAGTGCAACTTAAGGCCCATTTAGACGATACAAGTTTCTTGAACATTCAATACAAGAAAGTTGAGGCAAGAAAAAAATTGCACTGTATAAACATAACGTGCAATTATTGTATTCAAGCAGCAACTTGAATTCAATACTGGTATGCATGTAAACAAAGCCTGGGTGGGTAGTTAATTGAATACAAGAAATGTGAATCAATCTTTTGTTTTCACAATGGATTCCGTGCGTGAAGGTGTGCTCCTTGTGCTGCTGTAATAGCAACTGTGCTACAGGAAAAACTAATCGAAGAACGTCGCAAAAAAAGATCGTGCTTGACAAGAAAATGGATATACGCAGAAGAAACATGCTGGGGGCTTCAAATACTCTGTGCATGGAACTCAGAGCTGAGGATGATGTAGAGTTCAAAAACATGTTTCGTGTGAACAAATCTCAGTTTTCATACTTGCTCGATAAAATCACTCCCACAATTCAAAGACAAAACACAGTCATGTGTAATGCAATTCCGGCTCACGTTAAACTAGAACTTACATTAAAATACTTGAAAAATGCTACATAATAAATCAACATGGTTTGGCAAAGATTAACTAATCAACGGATCTTTGGGTTGTCCCTTAGAAAAATCTGCAAGGGCAGCGTCACGAGCCTCACGGCTTTTATAGTTTTTATTTTCTGTGTCCCAGAGACATTCGTGGCCTCTATAAATTTCTATTAATTTAATTATCTCCGAACTACCAAATTTGAAATTACTTTTGCTCACCGTGCTACCCTCAGCGAACGTTCAATATTGAATGAAAATCTGCCAATGCAAATCGGTTCAATTCTTGCTTCAATAGGTCATTATTGATTCAACTCAAAGTTTAGACGTGTCAATACTTGCAAACAAATATTGCTGTGCAATAAGTGTCCGTGGTGTAAACAAGACACGGCCAAAAAATTGACTATCAAGAATTGTATACAATAATTTCATTCAAGATTTTGGTTATTGCTTATGTGTAAACACTTTGATTCAATTCTTGAATTCAATTATTGAATGGCAAAACTTGCATACAATTATTGCGGATTTTTGTTCAAGAATCTTGTATCGTCTAAATGGGCCTTTATTCTTGATCAAAGGATGTTGTTTGTAATATGCAATACAAAGAGATGCTAGCGTTTAACTCTTGCGCTTTAATCACGACACAAACATGTGTAAACGTAATGGACAATATTTTATGTGTAACGAGAGGGGAATGGCTACTAAATAGATATTTTTTGAAATCCGACACTAAAAAAATGCCCGAAGTGTCTCAACTGGACGTGTTACAAGTATTCATACAATACCTTAGATAACAGAGATCTGACAATAAGGAATATATCAATCAATTAGATTTATTGAGAAAATCAAGTTTAAAGCGAGGCCCGACGGCTCGCCCTACGCGATCAACTCACGCTGTCACTCTATCAGCTGGAGGGCCGAAGGCCCGAAGGCTCGCCCTACGCTATGCGATCCACTCACGCTGTCACCCTATTAGCTGGAGGGCTGCAGGCCCGACGGCTCACCCTACGCGATCCACTCACGCTGTCACTCGATACAGCTGTCAAGCTGATAAGCTACGCGATCCACTCACGCTGTCAGTTTATCGGCCAGAGGGCCGCAGGCCCGATGGCTTCCCCTACGCGATCCACTCACACTGATGTCACTCTATCAGCTGGAGGGCCGAAGGCCCGACGGCTCGCCCTACGCGATGCACTCACGCTGTCACTCTATCCGCTGGAGGGCCGAAGGTCCGACGGGTTGCCCTACGCGATCCAGTCACGCTGTCACTCTATCAGTTGGAGGGCCGCAGGCCCAACGGGTTGCCCTACGTTACGCGATCCACTCACGCTGTCAGTTTATCGGCCATAGAGCCGCAGGCCCGACGGCTCGCCCTACGCGGTCCACTCACGCTGATGTCACTCTATCAGCTGGAGGGCCGAAGGCCCGACGGCTCGCCCTACGCGATCCACTCACGCTGTCACTCTATCAGCTGGAGGGCCGAAGGCCCGACGGCTCGCCCTACGCGATCCACTCACGCTGTCACTCTATCAGCTGGAGGGCCGAAGGTCCGACGGGTCGCCCTACGCTACGCGATCCACTCACGCCGTCAGTTTATCGGCCATAGAGCCGCAGGCCCGACGGCTCGCCCTACGCGATCCACTCACGCTGTCACTCTATCAGCTGGAGGGCCGAAGGTCCGACGGGTCGCCCTACGCTACGCGATCCACTCACGCTGTCACACTATCAGCTGGAGGGCCGCAGGCCCAACGGCTCGCCCTACGCGGTCCACTCACGCTGTCACTCTATCAGCTAGAGGGCCGCAGGCCCGACAGCTCACCCTACGCGATCCGCTCACGCTGTCACTCTATCAGCTGGAGGGCCGCAGGCCCAACGGCTCGCCCTACGCGATCCACTCACGCTGTAACTCTATCAGCTGGAGGGCCGCAGGCCCAACGGCTCGCCCTACGCGGGCCACTCACGCCGATGTCACTCTATCAGCTGGAGGGCCGAAGGCCCGACGGCTCGCCCTACGCGATGCACTCTCGCTGTCACTCTATCAGTTGGAGGGCCACAGGCCCGACGGGTTGCCCTACGCTACGCGATCCACTCACGCTGTCAGTTTATCGGCCAGAGAGCCGCAGGCCCGACGGCTCGCCCTACGCGGTTCACTCACGCTAATGTCACTCTATCAGCTGGAGGGCCGCAGGCCCGACGGCTCGCCCTACGCGGTTCACTCACGCTGATGTCACTCTATCAGCTGGAGGGCCGAGGGCCCGATGGCTAACCCTACGCGATCCACTCACGCTGTCACTCTGTCAAGTGGAGGGCCGAAGGTCCGACGGGTCGCCCTACGCTACGCGATCCACTCACGCTGTCACACTATTAGCTCGAGGGCCGCAGGCCCAACGGCTCGCCCTACGCGGTCCACTCACGCTGTCACTCTATCAGCTAGAGGGCCGCAGGCCCGACAGCTCACCCTACGCGATCCACTCACGCTGTCACTCTATCAGCTGGAGGGCCGCAGGCCCAACGGCTCGCCGTACGCGATCCACTCACGCTGTCACTCTATCAGCTGGAGGGCCGCAGGCCCAACGGCTCGCCCTACGCGGTCCACTCACGCTGTCACTCTATCAGCTGGAGGGCCGAAGGTCCGACGGGTCGCTCTACGTTACGCGATCGTTTTTCGAGTGGTGGTCACGTACCGGAAGGCGCAGCGTGTTTAGGTCCCCCACAAGGTGGACTCATGACCTCGTGAAGGTCACTGGATGCGGGTGGCACAGGGCCGATCCTTGTGGCAATTTTTGGGGGAGGCCTATATTCACCAGTGAACGTCTTTCGGCTGATATGATGATGATGATGATAATGAAATCCATATGTTTCTACCAAATGTCTAAAGCAGTACTTCAAAATCTACAGATCGCTAAACCTAGCGGTTGTGGCAGGCAGTAACACTGGAGTATCAGATCTGAGGAGTTGGACGTTAGTATTAAATTCGCATGTTTCTACTTAATATCTAAAGAACTTCTTTAAAATCAAGAAATCGATAAAAGATAAACCTTACGGTTATTGTGGGCAGTACTGCAGCATCAGGAGTGAGGTGTTGGAAGTCAAGATCAGGCTGTTAGTATTTGATTATGCCAAACATGCTATACTTTCATTTTCACGTGTCTAACACTCTCAGTTACGGTAAGCAGTACGTCTGCAGCATCAGGCTTTGAGGGTACAAGGATACAAATATTATAATATTGCATTGTCATCGGGACTTGACACGAGTTCCAAATTTCATTAATTTTGGTGCAGTAGAAGTGGTCGAAAAATCGATCACAAGATTTGAAGCATCGACGACAGTTGATACGCGGTGAAGTTAATAAAAACCGTTTAAAAAGTATCCTTATAGTGTATATTTTCTCATATTTGATTTTTTTTAGATGATTTGATCTATAGAACACGTATGTTAAGGACATTTCTAGGTATGACGATTATCTTAGGACATATTGTTCTATAAATAGTTAATAAAGCCTAAAGGTACCTATTTTCCAGAATTTTATTAGATAAGATGGAAAATGTTAAGATTTAACTTTCTACAGATATTCCGTATTAGCTAGTGGTACTCTTATGTTTGTTTATAAAAAGACTAAAGTCTACATAAACTACTTTTGTAGATATCTTTCAGTAAGTCTAATAATATGTAGTGCAATTTTACTAGATCAGCTGGTTTTATGCAATGGAGACAGTAAAACAAATTAAAAGATCTGGTGGCTTTCGTCGGAGAGTCAGCAAATATTTAAAAACAGAAGAAAATACAGAGAAGGAGCAAAAGGAGTTCAGATTCTGATTTGCGACTCATGATATAAGCGGGTAAGATTATTAAATTAATTGAATTAATAAAAATTAATAAAGATTAGACAATTATTTTAATTACGAAATGGTTCCATCTACCTATAAATAAATAAACAATGCGTGTCCAATGTTCATTCTTAGAATTCGGGGAAACTTTATACATATAGGTACGAATATGATAATTTAGATATATCTACCTAATTTAATACGATCCACAAAAAATAAACTTTCCGTCCTCTTCAAATACACTGATAAAACTAAACATAACACGTTAAAACTGCTACAAAACGGCCGCGTGAACCGTGGATACACCAAACAATTCAACATGTGTGTTTTGCGACTACTCCGCATGCGCGCACGCCGGCGGCGCGAAGTTGCGATTATACCATTACATTATTTCATATTGTCAACAAATAAAAAACTAATTTCTTTAAGAAGGTAACTTCTTGAATTCGTTCTGCATTAATCCATCCAAAATGATACACAACGCACTCAAAATGCCAGTTCTCTGATTGATGTCTAGAAATACTGTGAGAAGTTAAAACAGTATACAAAAATGGCAGTTTATAGGTAATCTTAAACCACTCATAAACCAGTTTATTCCTCGACTAGGAAGTTTAGTTTGTAACAAGTAAAAATAGACTTGTCATTTACTAGAGCTATACTACAGATTATTCTTTAGAAAGTTTGTTTTAAAGAAATCATTTTTCTAGACAAGTTTAACTAGACGCCATTTTTACTGCCTAATATTTTGTGAAATTATTGTAGCGAACTATTTTTTGGCTTGTTTTTGTACTTTTATGAATATATTCCCTGTAACAAATCGTCCTATACTTTTTAATATACTATATTATGAATGAAATAAGTGGCTTAAACATATAAACACAATATATATATATTTTATATTTTTATATTTGGTTACTATTATATTAAATATTACATTTCAAGCGGGCGCTCTTATTTAAAGAGAGTTTTACACAAATTCAGCGAGAGACTTTCATCCGCACCAAGTTTTGCAAGTTTAAGTATCAGTATTAGCCGATGAAAACTAGGCGCATGAAATAAGAAGTTAGAAATTTGTCACGCCATTTTGTAATATTACCTTAGCATTATTCTTTTGAGATATGCGCCATTATACGTATCGTTGTCTATTTCTATTAAAATCTTTCTTAAGGTTGGCAGGGTTGAGTTAATTTGGTTTTAAAACTTCTCAGGTAAATACTTCTGTTTAGCTCTCAAGCTTATCTATTAACCATCTACTAGTGCATATCGTGGTCTATAAATAGTATAGAAAGACTCTAGAAGAATGCCTTAAGACTATTTGAAAATGTTTAATTCTTAACTCTGTCTATTCGTGGTTTCTAGAGGGAGTCTTATGAATAGTTACAAGGTTGTGCCCACTTTACTATAGACTATCTATAAGCGTTATTGAAGATAGCTTGGGGGCAATGTTACTCTTATGGTAGACAATCAAATCGAAGTCTATTAGATATCTAATATCCCCTTTTTAGATTCGCTTTTGTTACTTGGGAAATACCAAAAAGATTATCAGTCACGCAACTTTGACAACAGATGCTTGCGAAGCATGTGCTTGAAGAAGAGTTTAGGTAGGTACTCTGAGCTTTCCGTATATCGAGAGGAAAGCATTCCAAAGGCATTATTTTATTTGGTGACTAGTGACCTGCGATGCTTGATGCTTGAGCTCTGGAGTTCGCATCCTAGAGAGGGCATCTTTTTGCGTATTATCACCAAAACATTATATTTCTAACATAATCGGCCCAGCCGTTTTTGAACAACTACAGACTTTTTTTACCGGTTTTTATAGTGAGTTTTGGTTGTTAAGGCGCATGCAGACCAAACGAGCATTCGCTATTCTATCCCCACACTACAAATCAACGAATCACGTTTTGTGTAGTGATTGTATTTAGTAGAGTAGGGGGTTAGAATAGCGAATGCTCGTTTGGTCTGCATGCACCTTTAGCCGATGATTATGTAGTTACATAAGCGACAGGATTTACAAATATAAATAATTTATCATTACTAGTATATTAGTCATTATAGCGAGATTATAACATTTCCTTTATCAGCGTGTGGCACGCCTAAGCCATATAAAAAGTAATAAAACAACCGGTAACAGTTTTGCAACCGAACCCACATCCTCTCTCACCCTTACCATTGTTTTTTAACCGACTTCAAAAAATTTGATATATATACTTAAATATACAGGGTGTCCCATAAGTAATGGATCACCCTGACACCCGAGGTAGGTCGACCCAAGAGGTACCTAACCTACATAACATGACCTCAGTAGAAGTTGGACGGTTTTCGAGATTTTGCCAATTTTACGTGTTTTTCGAACTTGCCCTCTTTTTTACATGTTAAATGCTATCCGTGCGGTGACGGAGTAAGAATACAAAAATCACCGCCCCTCTCTTCCCGTGGGTGTCGTAGGAGTCGACTAAGGGAAATACTGAGTATCCAGCTTCTCAGCCGGTGATAGGGTATTTTTACTAGTACCCGCCTGGTTGGCTACCACCGTACATTCGGTGTAAACGCCCGTGAAATGACTTACCTTCGTGTTTGCCGTGTTTCGGGGTCAGCCGGTGTATTTACCAGCATCTAGCGGGCCAGCAAGGCGGTGGCAACTAACAAGTTACTGATTGTCTCCTGTTCGTTGCCGCCGCGATTTGGGCTCTACTTTGCACTTACGATCAGGTGGAGTGGAGCCACTTTGTTGTGCCAACGTTATTTTTATTGGGTCGGCAACGCGCATGTGACACCCTGAGGTTGCAGAGGATAGGCTACGGTGACTGCTTTCCATCAGGCGGGCCGTATGCTTGTTTGCCACCGACGTGGTATAAAAATATATATATATATATATATATATATATATTTTGCTTAAATAGCTTTTGTGCTATTAATTTTTCTTCAGAACTCTATCAGAAATAGTCAAATTTTATAAAACAAGTGATATTTTATTAAAAAACTTATGTTAAATGCGAAAGAAACTCTATTAATTTGCAAAAAAAATGAGTAATAATAATAACAATTATTTGGTCTAGTATTTTTTGTCATGGGACGCGACTAAAAGCCAAGTTTGAAAAAAACGTAAAATTGGCAATATCTCGAAAACCGTCCAACTTTTACTAAGGTCATGTTATGTTGGTTAGGTACCTCTTGGGTCGACCTACCTCGGGTGTCAGGGTAATCCATTACTTATGGGACACCCTGTATAAGCAACCATGACCAAGGAACAAATATTTGTGATAAATAAATACACAAAAATGCTCTCACCGGGAGTCGAACCCGGATCCTATAGCTTCGTAGGCAGGGTCACTACCAACTAGGCTATGGAGGCTGACAATGAATATACGATTCGTAAAGCAGGCTATCGTGCTCGCTCCAATACATCAATGCGAGTGAGATATAATGTATTACGTATACAAATACAAATAATTCATAATTTATTTGTGGCGTGGTGGTAAAAAAACGGTGGTGGTTCCGTGGTTAAGACGTTTGACTTTCAATCCGGAGGTCGTAGGTTCAAATCCTAGATCGTACCAATGAGTTTTCCGAAACTTATGTACGGAATATCAGATGATATTTACCATTAGCTTTCGGTGAAGGAAAATATCGTGAGGAAACCTGCATACATCCGCGAAGAAATTCAAAGGTGTATATGTATTAAGTTCCCAACCCGCTTAGGGCCAGCGTGGGGACTATAGCCCAATCCCTCTCATATATGAGAGGAGGCCTGTGCCCAGCTGTGGGACATTATATAGGCTAAAATATTATTATTATATTATTTTATTCGTGGCAATGGGTCAAAATTCTTTTCGTTTTCGAAAACTCATTTTGGTTCCCTAAAAATCGTGACACAGTTGTGATTTTTGTATGAGATGATGTTTGTTTCTAATTATTGATTTATGAATTAAAATCTAAGGTGAAAAAGAAATACAAGTGCATCGGTTTTTTTTATATACTGATTCAAAACAGCAACTAAAAGCGTGACAGAGTGGTATGATACAAGACAATGAAAATAATTTTGATCCAAATATAGCAAGCATGACAGGACAAAACAAAACAGACCAATTCAGCATTTAATATACAAATGGACTCGCCTCAGCATAATGTCGACCCGAAAGCCAACGCTGATCTTCCGGCGAGCCCATATCACCCGTATCGAGTAAAACCTAACGTATCCTTTACTTTCCAACTCATGCTACCGTAGTAAGGGAAGTACATGTCCGAGTCATCCCAACCGGATTATATCTAGAACACATTATATGAGTTACATTTAAAGAGAGTACGTTCACCTATGACTGGTTCTATTGTAACATACAAGTCATACAACATACGACGTAGGGTACCAAAGGTCTTAAGTAAATGGCAAACATATCAGTGTTTCATCATCATCAGCCAATAATAGTCCACTGCTGGATGCAGGCCTCTCCTATTAACTACGCGTAAAGACGCATTAGGAGGTATTAAATGCCCATAATCGCCACGCTGGGCAAGCGGGTTGGCGATCGCAGTAATGTGTCCACTATGATAACGCTGCTGCCCATCATCATTTTTTTTTATCAAATATTGGTCAGTGACACTTCAATCCCTTAGTCGACTCTTACGACACACGCAGGAGGAGTTGGGGTGGTGACAAATGTATTCTTACTGCCGTCACCACACGTGTCGCATCAGTGTTTATGAAGAGGTATTTCCTGTTACCATCACCCATGTGACACATGTGGTAACAACTGGGATTTTTTTCCCATCTGTTACTGCTAAAATATGAGGTGGTAAAAAAATCCTAAGACTGCGAGGTGTTAGGTACTGGAAATAATTTTCCCACTTGATACCACTAAAATGTTTGGCGGTAACTAGTGGGAAAAATCCCAGGAAGGGTTAATTCCCAGTTGTTCCTACTGGTCACAAATGGGAAAATAATCTCAGTTGTTACCACTGGTGTCAGATGGTTGGTAACAGGTACCTACACTTAATTGACAGACATGAAATGAACAAAAAATCTTTAATTACCTACCTAGGTAATTAAAAAAAATCATTGATAAAATCTTTTTTTGTGTATTAAGGCATTCAAAACATAAAAAAAAACTAGTAACTTTAGTTTCAGGAATATGCTGTTAGAATTTTTCCCTTTCCTCATTCACCTTGTATATCGTTTCTTAGTAATTACACTCACAAAGATAAAACTATTATGATCTATTATTTTTGTATAGTATGAGTCATTTTGCCTTTCAAATAATCTCAATACGTGTAACATACATATTATTATGACGTGAAAGTAGATCTATTTGGCGAGATGGAACCTGTATTTGCGATGTCAATTTACGCAAGTGCCACTACTATGATCTCATTTTGTGCCCCGCCCATCTTATATAGTTTAAGTAGCATAATTTTGCATAAAAACAGGTGACCGTAACCATGGTAGTAACAGACAAAAAAGTTCATTCACCCAATTAACATTTTTCCTTACAAATATTAATCAGCCTTACAACAGCATAATATGATAGTCCACTGGTAGACGTATTAGAAGGTAAATAGGTACATTTTGCATCAAGGGAGATAAGTACGGAATTACTAACCAGAGTGTTAGAAGCCCGACGCCATAGGTGGAAGGCTTTTAATGACTCGAGTTAGCATTCCGCTTACCGACCGTGATGCATAAAATGTCTTTCATCACACTTGCCGACAAAAAAGTAAGTTTTAAGACAAAATATTCAAATGACGTACTGATATTTCTATTACTCCCTAGGAAATTTCACTTTTCTATTACTCCCGCTACGCATGCAATAGCGCGCTTAGACAGCAAGTGTGATGAAAATACATATAATCGCCACGCTGGGCAAGCGGATTGGCGATCGCAGTAATGTGTCCACTATGATGACGCTATAAGTCTTGTATATCTGTATACAATATAATATATATTTACTGTAATAAAAATTACGAGTAGCCATTAGCGACAAAATAACACCTATCAGTTAATAATGAATGGATACATAATTAAAATAACCCAGTGTTACAAACGAACTAATTAACTCATCAAAATGAGCTTAATGAAACACAATTACGACTAAAACCACTATCACTAAATCAACATAATAAATACGATTCTTTGCCCAAAAATTTCCAAAGAAATGTGTATCGTGAGAAACCGAATCTCGTACAGTCGCCTTCAAATATATTTAAGCGGCCACGGTGGTCAAAAATATGTAAACATGCACTTTAACGCATTGAAAATAGAGGCCTGCTCAGATATTTGTGACCACCCTGGACGCTCCGTTATTTCTGATGGTATGTACGTATGTCATAATCATAACTAGCTTATTTTATTGATGTGAAGTAATATCACATTAAATTAGGTAATTGGAGAAGTCTCGTAAAGATTGGATTACTAATATTATTGTGGAAAACTTTGGGTGATTATGAAAGTATGATATAATTATTTATTGGATTGTAATTGATATTTCTAACACGCTGAGATTAGTACATTGTGTATTTAGGGCGGTAAGTAAGAATTTGCGAACGAGTGTGAAAGTAAAGCCCAAGCCGAAGGCGCGGGCTTTACTTCACACGAGTTCATAATTCTTGTACCGCCCGTGGTACCTACACACAATGTTTTTCATCACACCTGTGATGCAAAAAAGTAAATAAAACAATATATTTTCACAACACTACTCTAAAATGGTCTAAATCAGGGATGACTTAATTTCAACATTTTCATAAAAGAAATCTCGGCGCGGCGCGCGGCGTGCGCCGGACCGCGCTAGTGCGACGTAATGTTGTATGAAAATCCTTGACGGCCTACTAGGAGGTAATGACTAATGACGCACCTACGGCCCGTATCACCGCAGCGTATTGGCGCACTTACCGAACAGGTGTGATGAAAAAATTATAATCATGTGCTTATAAATCATCCGTGTGGTGACGGCAGTAAGAATACATTTTTCACCACTCCAACTCTTCCCGTGGGTGTCGTAAGAGTCGGCTAAGGGATTGAAATGTCACTGACTATTTATTTATCGAAGATTGACGATGGGCAGCAGCATCATCATAGTCGACACACTACTGCAATTGCCAACCCGCTTGCCCAGCATAGCGACTATGGGCATATTTACCTTCTTATGTTATAGGTTTAGCGGTCGACTGAGATAGGCAGCTATGCTATTCTCTTATTCACACATTCGATACAGACGTCGAGACAGCCTTCACTTCGACGTCGAGCGTAGCGCTGCGAAAAACGGTATTCACTTACGTAGAACAGCTCGTCGAACTGTAGGCGGTAACTCTCGACGCAGTGTAGTTCCAGCTCACGCCGCATTCGTCGCCGAGCACTAGTGTCGTTTAAAGTGCATTAGTGAATACCATTTTTAGGCTCGACGCTGCCGCAGCGCTGATAGCAAGGCGGTTTCCTTAGTGGATAACACTGCTGATGATGCAATCTCACGCTAATTGGGTGTCATTGAAAGTGAAACTGCCCTTATAATAAAACAATCAAACAAACAAAAATACTCTGATATGTTTAATGATAAGCCAAAATTCCCATAACAATCGATAACACTCGTCAATTCGATTAAAACCAGTCCAAAACCTATTCATCCATTTCCCTAATGAAGTTCACGATACGATCATAAAGGATTGTCTTCGCGTCTATGGCCCACATGAAATCCAAGTGACTGAAGCTGCTATCTCCAACCTTGAACATTTGTACTGATCCACCAAGTTCCTTAAACAGTCTATCCACATCGTTGACATGGGCCAAGGGATCTGAAGCTGAGTAATGAAGGAACACTGGAGTGGTGACTTGCGAGAGGTCGTAGGCTGGTGGAGTCATTCTGCCATATACGAGCATGTTTTTCAGAAGGCCGTGGTTGAATCGTCTGAAGGTTCTGTCCTTTATGCTTTGGCCGTAATGGGCGAATTGCCTCACAGAGGATCCGGCAGGAGTGTGGCCCAATTTTACTGGAAGCATTGTCTGGAAACATTTGTAGAAAGTACTCTTTAAACGAATTAAAGGCATATGGTTTCTTTTATTGTTAAACATACTTAAAAGGTTTTAAAACTCATTTTAAAGTAATTTCTTAGGAAACGGGTAAAAAATGTGAGTTGCCAATGTAAACTGTTCAATTTTTTTTTAACTCTAAACATAACAACTAAATTGCATCATAAGGTTCTGTATGAAACTAATTTGAACTAAATCTGTTTATTATCTTATGCAGCGCAGAGCTTTTCCCAGAATTACGAATTTTCTAGCCTGAATAAGTCAATTTCATGATGACTTTGTTAGACACCAATAAAAAAAAAGGGTGCCTGTCGCGTCGCATAACGTCGATTGTCCTAAAATGTTTTGGCCGAGAATGTTTGGCATAATGTTACATGGCATACTACTTGTATAGCCTATTTAATATTGCGCATACACGTTTAAAATACCTACACCATATTTATTATAATATTCTTTACTCGAACGTCAAATGACCTGAAGCATAATAATCCTAATGTTCGTTGTAATAAATATTGTTTTCCCTACTACTCGAACTGTCAATTTTCACTGCGCCTACTTTTATCATGTCCGAAATTTAATTCAAAAAGGCATTTTAATAACAAACATGCAAAACGTTTGTACAACAGGGTGAATGGTTAAAAAAGTCAAGTAATAAACCAGGGTAAAACCGACGTGGATTGGTTAGGTTTCGAGGCTAGGGCGGAGTAAATGGCGTAGTCTATAAATACTTAAGTATTTTTAATCGATTGTTTACACATCCTCATACATACAAAACCAAAAACAAGGGGGGACGGGGGGGCGAAGCCCTCCACTAGAGGGGCTCGGGGGGCGAAGCCCCCCGCATTAAAAAAGAAATAATCCGGACCTCCCCTACCTTAACTTGGATAGGTTCGTTAGGTACCTTTTATCCCTTAGAGCGGAAATAGAAGCCCCGCGCGGCGGGGCTTCGTCGACCCAGGTCCAAATTGCTCACTTAAATTCTTTGGACAATAGGGCGAATTATTTAAGAATAGTTAAGTTTAATGCATAAAAAATATTTTAAAAGTTAAAAGTAATCACTTTTAGTACATTAAATAGTAGGAACATCACCATTATGCATAATAATTTTTCGATACATGTACATTAGATACAAAAATCATTAGGACAAACAATATTTAGGAACAACCAAGTTAGGATTAACAATTTCGGCACAACGAAAATATGCGCAACAATGTTTATGCCATTAATTTTTCGGCGTAAAGTTGTTATGCGACAAATTTTTCGAAATAAAAACATTATGCCAAACCAACATTAAACCGATCGTCTGTTGAGAATATTATACTTCTTCTTTATCTATATCTACTTACACTTCTTCTCCTTCTTCTTCTCTCCGGCGTTATCCCGGCCTTTGCCAGGGTCCGCTTTCCTGCTACATTTCCTCCACTATGTGCGAGCCTGGGCATCTTCTATTGTAAGCCTCTACTTATACTTGTGAATGTTCTACATTACTTTTAACTACTATTCGTGTTGTATGTGAATACATACCGAATTATGTTGTGCTTCATTCCACCCTCCAACAAGGAACAAGATGTTGCTGCAAATCTGCTGGAAGACCACCTCATCCCTGCAAAGCGCTTGGCCCGCCCACGTCATGATCGCATTGTTAGGTAGGAACTCACCCATACCGATCAAGCGGGCTATAGCCTGAAAATAAATAAGGTAAATTAGACCGTAATTATTGTATAGACGTACATTCTACAAATGGTCAATAAATCAGATTATTAAGAATTTCGATTTATTTTGTGCTTTTTAAATAGTACGTAATTAAGGGAGTACTATACTTAAACTACGTACGTACTACTATGTAATTAAATTATAAATTATATTATTTGTGGCCGGAAGAATTCTTTCAAGATTTTAACTTTTGCAGAAATGGGAACATTGATTGAAGTCAACAAGCGGTACCGATTTTTTATCTTATGTTTTCAAATCTTCACTATCACTATCCACTACATAGTATAAAATAAAGTCACTTTTTCTGTCCCTATGTCCCTTTGTACGCTTAAATCTTTAAAACTACGCAACGGATTTTGATGACATTTTTTTAAAGGTAATTCAAGAGGAAGGTTTTTATGTAGGTATAGTACCCGTGCGAAGCCGGGGCGGGTCGCTAGTATGAAATAAAAACACCTGAGCTTCGGTGCAAATATAAAATCAAACTAAAAAAAATTCTCTTGCAACTATTTGAACATTCGATTACGAATAAGTATAATTTACCTACTTGTAAATAGCACTCAAAATCGATGGAAACCATTAAGACCTCCTGATTTCGCCTAGAATGGTATAAGTTGAGGGGTTAAGAAGAATTGAAAAGTCAATTAACTTGAAATTGAAAAGTATTTAGTCGGTATCGGTATCGTTAGCGTAATAAGTTTTAGTGATTCTCACGATTTAAAACAAAGTAATAAACTTACATCAAGAGGACTCGAGAATTGAGCAATCACCCTAAGCAGCAGACTAGCACTATTAGCCAAATACGCGACCGGGGCCATAGCGTGCATGGCTATAATTTTCTCATTATACCCAGGGCGGAGAGAAGCCATCACAAAAAACGCAGTGGTCCCTTGAGAATGGCCGATATAGTGCAACCTTTGCTGCCCAGTCTGCGCCAAAGCATAGTCGATCATGGTCGGCAAGTCGATGTTTCCTATCTCGTCCCATGAGAATTCCCAGAAGGCTGTGCTGAAGATAGCGTCAGGGCGAAGACGGATGTGTTGACGGGAGTAGTAGTTGCCACGGGCGTTGCCCATCCAGACATCATAGCCTGCTTCAGCAAGTATGTACCCTGGAACAAAACCATTTACTGTACAAATCGATTTACTTTGAGTATGTTTTCAACAGACTTCAAGAAAGGAGTAGGTTCTCAATTTGACTGTATGTTTTCTTTATGTTCGTTACCTCAGAACTTCCGACTGGGTGCATCGATTTTAGGGTGGGCGGCCGGTACTGGCTTTCTATACAATGTATCTTCCCTGATCGATTTGGATAATTATTTGTATTTGAAAGCTGATGCTTACCAATTAGTCCAATTTTAATTAGATCATTTTGATCTACTTCTGATAATAGCATACATGAAAAATAATGCATTAAATATCTGCACAGCAAATGGACGAATAATTCAATCTCACGCCAAACGATTTCGATAATTTTTGGAGTTTTGAGTCCCATGCTAGCGAGTTTGGCGTTTCATTTCAAAAGTTTAAAAAGAATATACCAAGAGCACAGCCAGGTCCCATCAACACCCAATCAGCTGATGAGGACAGTAGACCATGCATCAAGAACACCACCGGTTTCCTGGCTTCGGGGTCGCTGTTCTGGTCCCTCCCGTGTGGGATGCGGTGCATCGTGAGGATGTAGCCATCGCTGGTGGTGACTTGGTGGATCTCGAGGGGAAACTGGTATTTTCTTACCAGCTCAGGCTATAAAAAATATTGCTAATTAAACCTGAAAACTTCAATGAAAATCGAACTTCGTAGCGTTGGATCACGGGTCCAATCACGGACTTGGATTCGGGTCTTCCCGAAATCAGTAGGGAATCGGTATCAGACAGTTGAAAGAAGCTATATATTAACGGGCATAAGAGCGAAGAATAGGAAACTGCTGGTCGAGCCGATACGTGCCAATTCACGCCTTTTTTGCTCTTTTGCCATCGACGTAAAGCAAAAGTATCAGTTTGAGCCGATTCTTCGTCGGTAGATTATTCTTTAATATTCTGTACTGCAGAAGTTTCATTAATAAGATACTAAAAGTATTTATCCCTTGGTTCTAATTCACAAACAATTCCACTTATTTAAACCTGTATAAAAATAATCAAAGGAATTGCCTTCCAGTCGGCTTTTATCATTGCATAAACCAGAAACCGCAGCCGGGATTTTAGAAAAACCTCAAAACCAGCCCGTGTTTTAAAATGTTTTTTATTCTTTATGTTTTACTCAATATTGTGTGTAATTTACAGCATCGTTTTTTTAATTACTCCATTAACTTACAATTTACACACCGAAGAACTGAAAAATCTTCTGTATGGAGAAAATACCGGTATCCAATCCCTGCCAAACACTTACCACATCTAGTATTGCATCTTCCAAGACGTTATCCGAAATTCTACCAATGAACTGCTCAGACCGCATGAGCTCTTCAATATCGGCGGCATGAGGGGAGCCCTAAAAAATAATTAAAGGCGTTTATTAAATGAATTATCAATGGCCTGTTTCAGTCCACTGCTGGCCAGGCTCTCCAATTATCTATGCATTAGGAGGTGAATGCCTATAATCGCCATACTGGGCAAGCGGGTTGGTAAAGTGTACCCTGTGATGAACTTTGATAAATGAATGGTCAGTGACAATCCCTTATACGACTCTTACGACACGAACGGGAAGAGTTGGAGTGTAAACTCAACTACCCTTTCTTAGCTAATAATTTAGAATGTTATAGAATAAGCTTATGGGTAGGCCCCCCACAAGATAGACTGATGACCAGGTAAAGGTCACAGGAGTCTGCTGGATTGGGGGAGGCCTATGTTCAGAAGTGGACGTCTTTCGGCTGATATGATGACGATGATGATGATGAAATTGATGAAAGTAAGAAGCACCAAAGGCAATCTGTAATTTATCATTAAAATAAACAATCGATTTTTTTAAGGGGTAAGTAATCCAAAATACATTATACCTTTGCCACCAGCACAGCGCTTGCGCACAATAAGAGAGCGAGCCAGGTGTTCGCCATTGGACAGAGTTAAGTACGACCAGGGAAATAATTGGTGTTTTATAGAGTAGTGAAATTAAGATAAGTTTATTTACTGTGATTGTGATCGATTAAGGGCAAGTTTTTTATGACAAATTAAATTGTTTATGTAGTAACGAATGAGTAAAAGCATGGCAAGCCTCTATCGTGGTTTTGGTGAAAGATCAGCAACAGAATAATGTATACCTAGGTAGATACTTCTGGATGGTTAGCCAAGTTGCCAATCGCTAACGCTTAGCAGCGTGTCTCGCAGTTTTCCCTCTCTGTCACTCTTTCATATTAGTGCGACAAAGACAGTTAGCTGCCTTTCGTTTACGATTGACGATTCAGCGCTAGCGATTGGCAACTTGTCTAAGCACCCTGGAGTTGCAAGCGTCCATAAAAGAGGTTAAAAATTTTCGGATTAAATCCCGTTTCTTTCCAAACAGCTCGTTTTTTTCGGAAAAAATCAATGAAAGTTTCCACTTTATTTCAACTCTAAACCAATGTTCATGAGGTCTTATTTTCACTTATACCAGGAGAACGCGATGTCATCGAGGAAAAGTCAATTGAACTAGATGTAAGGAGTCTCAGTGACAATAATTAGGTATATCTAGAAAAACCTAACAAAACCAAGTTTTCATACATTCCCGAAAAAAAAAGTTTTTTTCCGACATTTTTAACGCAAATAATAATACAAGCTTACCCTTAAGTTTCTCTTATTTAGATCGGATTCAAAAAGACAGATTTCATGATTTGCGCTACCGATAACGCAATCTTTAACGGTATCAAAAAAGTATATCACTTATATCAGTAATCCCTAATTATAATTCCAATTAATTGATTTTCGCATAAATCTGATGTTTGATAATGAAGTGATTCATGATAATAACAACAGCTGTTTTTATCGATAAAGCACGTGTTAGACTTTGGTTAATTAAGATTAAGTACCTCAAAGAACCGACGATGCTGTTTCATGACGGCAGTAAGAATTAATTTGTCACCACCCCAACTCTTCCCGCGGGTGTCGTAAGAGTCGACTAAGGGATTTGTTATTTTGGGGGGAAAAGGGGTGCCCAGAAATGAGACACAGCCGATATCTCAAGTGCTATATTCCGACTGACGCGACGGTAGCCGGGTGCAACCGGCTGACATGAGAAAACACATCTACCCGATATCTTAAACCTAACATCCCTCCACCAATAGTTTTAGACAACACAAACTTTAAATTTAACTAAAAGAAACGTTTATAGTCAACCAGGTTCCGTGTGCGTTTGGTCTTTTCCGGAGCGACGACTTGTTGCGTAGGTGGATCAGGAGCTGCATCCGAGGCCTTCAGGGCCGACAGCTCAGACGTAGTGGACGCATGTGTCCCAAGCTCCAGAGGATCTGCACAATCAGCCCATTCCTCCAGCTCTGGTATCGTCGAAGTCGATGGGGCCGAAGTGGAGGCCGCCGCTATGGCCTGTTCATCTGCAACCTGCGCATTTGGAGGAGCGTGTGGTGCTACAGGCACTGATGGAGTGGTAGTCGGAGCAGCTGCTATCATTATTGCTGGCATATTCCCGTGAGCTATGGATTTCTGAAAGGGTTGGCTAGTATTCTGGTTCTCTGGGCCCGATTGCATCTCAACATTTTCCTCTCCCACATACTTGTAAATTTGATTTTTATGCCGCTTAATTAAACGGTCATATTGTTCACATTGAACTAAAAAAGTAGATTTCCCGATTTGTTTTTTCACTAACGCCTTAGACCAAAACACCTTTTGTCCCTGATATACTTTAACCATAACTAAGTCATTAGGCTTGAAAGTAATGTTTTTACTCCCACGGTAATGGCGTATCTGCGAACACTGATTTTTCCGCACGGTTTCTGCCAATGTTGCATCGGACGGACGCCGAGGTAAAGGGTTCATCAAATCCAACCTACAACGTAGGTTCCTACCGAATAGAACCTCTGCCGGCGATCGGTTGGTGGATGAATGCTTAGAATTTCGATATTGAAACAGGAATTCGTGTATTTTTATTTTTAGCTCCTTTTTTTGGACTCCGCTAAGTAAAATGGCTTTAAAAGCTTTTTTAAAAATCTTTACGTAACTTTCCGCTTGACCGTTGCTTGCCGGATTATAAGGCGGAATCGTTACATGCGAGATACCATTATTATTACAAAACGATGCAAATTCTTGTGAGGTGAAAGATGTGCCGTTATCCGTACAAATTGTATTTATCAACCCGAATCTAGACATTAATTCACACAAGCAACTTATAACAACTCTCGATCCGAACCCGTTAGACACGTCAAATACTTCAACCCATTTCGAATAGGCATCGACCGCTATTAAAAACATGTTATTGTTAATGGGGCCTGCAAAATCGAGGTGCACCCTAAAAAATGATTCAGGTGGGAACTCCCAGGGCGTCAGCGGGGCGCGGCGGGGCGCGGGGCGCAGCTGCGCGCACACCGCGCACGCGGCCGCTGCGCGCTCCACGCTTGCGCCCTGTCCGGGCCACCAGAACCTGTCGCGCGCCGCCGCCTTCATTTTAGCGACCCCTAAATGACCCCGATGCAAATCGTCTATGACTTGGTCTCGTAAGGCCTGTGGGACTACTAATTTAGCTCCCCTCATTAGACATCCATTTTCCAGTGCGAGTTCATTCCTACACTCAAAATACGGCCTAATCGCTTTATCTGTTATTTTATTAGGCCATCCCTTAAAAATATATTCTACTACGCGTGATAAAATAACGTCCGATTCGGTAGCCCGGCGTACATCACAAACTGAAGCGGGCGACGAAGCGGTTCCCGCTATGAAATTAATATAGGAGGCCTTATCTACTGCGGCCGCCGCCTGCGCCGGGACGACCGACGCGAGGCTGCGCTCGCTATCTAATGATGACGTCAGCACCATGGAGCGACTAAGAAAATCGGCCGTGTTGTGTGCACTACTAACATACTCGATCGTATAATTATTAATTATACGCAGACAAGAACAGGGCATATCGCTGTAGTCTGTTCGCGGTTACTTCGGGTATCCCTTTATCAGGATTAAAAATAGATAATAGAGGTTTGTGATCCGTTCGTAAAATGAATGGCGTTGCTCTGCCATACAAATAATGGTGGTACTTAGTAATACCGAACACAATTGCAGTTGCCTCTTTCTCAATCTGACTATACCGTTTTTCAGCAGCATTTAAACTCCTAGACATGTAAGAAATGGGTTGTTCCACCCCGTTGTCCCCTAATTGTGACAAAATAGCACCTAAGCCAAAAGGTGACGCATCCACTGTCAAGGTGATTCGTGCATCGGGGTTAAAATGCGCAAGAGTGTTATCTGCTGCCAGTGCGTTTTTTATCGCAACGAATGCATTTTCCTGCTCCCAAGACCAGTGCCATTTTACATTTTTTTGTAACAATTCATGCAAGGGATGTAAAGTGGAGGAGGCGTTTTTTACGAACCCCCGATAATAGTTCACCAAACCTAAAAATGATTTTAATTCTGTAATGTTACTCGGTTGCTTCGCATTTAAAATTGCTTTTACTTTTTCTGGTGATTTATGCAATCCATGTTTGTCTATAATGAAACCTAAGTTACCTAAGTAAGATACCGAATCTTGGAAAAAACTACACTTTTCTTTTTTTAAAACTAAACCCGCGTCTTGCAGCCTTTTAAACACTTCCCGTAATCTAGCAACGTGCTCCTCCCTTGTTTTCCCTGTAATTAAAATATCATCCAGGAACTGCAATACACCATCTATTCCCGAAAGGATATTTTCTAAGGTGCGTTGAAAAATAGCCGGGGCACTAGCCAGCCCAAAAACTAATCTTTTATACATGAATAAACCTTTGTGTGTATTTATGCAAGTCAATGGCTGAGATTCGGGGTGCAGTTTAATCTGGTTATAGGCTCCCGACAAGTCTAGCTTCGTGAATTGCAACCCGCCATGTAGTTTAGTAAATAACTCGTCAATCCGTGGCAACGGGTACTTTTCTATAACCAGCTGTTTATTTAGCGTTCCGGAGTAATCCGCGCACAGCCTAATACTGCCGTCTGGTTTTAAAACGGGTACAATGGGACTGGCGAACTCTGAAAATGTGGCCGGTTCAATAATACCTAGTTCCAGTAAGCGGTTTAATTCAACCTCGAGCTTGGGACGAATTGCAAAAGGCACCGATCTTGCTTTTGTAAATATCGGAATTGCATCTGGTTTCAAATTTAATTTGACTTCCACGCCTCTACAGCAACCTAACTGTGATGAAAATAAATGTGAATAGTTTGCTATTATTTCGGTACCTTGCACATCCAAATTACATGCCTTCACATATGAGTCACACGACGACAATCCTAACTTAAACTTAGCAATAAAGTCCCTCCCTAGCAATGGGGGACCCCCATTTTTAACCACGTGAATGTCTAACTCCTCGATTTGATTTTTGTACGTAAATGGCAATGTTATTATTCCCACTAACTCCAGAGAACCGCCATTATAACTATATAGTCCATTAGAACTGTGACGTAAAGGATACTTAGAAAATGTTTTATAATACACGGACTCCGAAATTGCCGTTACTGCCGAACCTGAATCTATTTCAAATGTTAATTGAATATTATCCACCATTACCGACTCCAGCATCGGCTCCCCTCGATAAGAACGAATATTAAACATTGATTTCTTACCGACATCGGCTTCCTCCGTGCAACACTGCAGGAACCTCACGGGCGCATTATTTGTATTGCAAACACGCATTAAATGCCCTTTCACTCCACATAATTTACACGACGCATTCCTAAACCTACACTTTTTGCCATCGTGATTAAAATATCCGCACACCGAACACTGCACGACACTCTTGTGATCACGCGAGGTGGTCGCCTGCGAAGCCCCGTACTGCCGCGGCGCCCCGGCGCGCGGCAGTACGGCAGTAAGGAGCCGCGGCGTCGTTCTCGCAGCGGCTCCTTCCCTGGCACAACGAATACTCTCCGCCAGCTGCAGCGCCTTCGCCAGAGTCAGATCGTCCAGAGGCTCTCTGAACAGACGATCCCGCTCCGGCCCGGCCGCCATGCCCAGCACGAACCGGTCACGCAACGACTCCTCGAGACTCGCCGCTACGAAATTGCAATGTAGTGAAAAACCACGACCTCGCGCCGCCCAGTCCGCTAATGACTCGCCGGAAGATTGAACGGCACCGAAAAATTTAAAACGTTCGGCAAAACCGCACTTGCCCGGTTTAAAATGGCCGTCGAGAAGGTTCGTTAACTTTGTATACTCGAGCGACCCTACGTCGGCAGGTAATGCGAGATTTTTCACGAGTCGGTATGTCGGCTCCGCTAAACTACTTAACAGAATTGCCCGACGTTTAGCACCCGATTTATCTGTGTCCACGTTAATGTCATTTGCTATGAACCATTGTTCAAGGCGACCCTTATATAACACCCACTCTTGTTCCTCATGGTTGAAAACACTTAAAATACCCACGGACATTGTAGCCATGTTTAGGTATAATAACGAGAAGCACAATTACACACTGCCACACGCGTAAAGAACGTTAATAGATCGTCGCCACTGTTATTTTGGGGGGAAAAGGGGTGCCCAGAAATGAGACACAGCCGATATCTCAAGTGCTATATTCCGACTGACGCGACGGTAGCCGGGTGCAACCGGCTGACAAGAGAAAACACATCTACCCGATATCTTAAACCTAACAGGATTGAAGTGTCACTGCCCACTATTTGATAAAAGATTGATGATGGGCAGCAGCGTCATCATAGTGGACACATTACTGCGATCGCCAATCCGCTTGCCCAGCGTGGCGATTATGGGCATTACCTCCTAATGCGTGCATACGCATACATGCCATACATAACAGGAAGAGGTCTATGTCCAACAAGGGACTGAAATAGTAGGACTTGACAGGCGACCTAATGAAAATCGCCGGGAGACGCTGGATGCCGGTTGCTGCCGATCGGTGTATGTGGAGTTCCAAAGGGGAGGCCTATCAGCAATGGACGTCTTATGACTAAAAAGAAGACACGTTTAGAAGTCTCATTAAATTATTCAAGTTTTTCTTTGTTATTATACACGGAAGAGCACGATCTTCTGCCACGGGTAATCATTTTACTTACTAGGAGAATGATCTTAAAGTTATAATTAGAAGATATTTTTCGCGATTTTTAGGTTGTCTCCTAAAGGTGCGTTCAAACTAAAAGAGCATTCGAGCAGCGCTAAAACAGCGATTGCTCTTTTGGTTTAAACGCACCTTTACGAGTATAGTGAACGTTGCCCAGTGTGACCGTCCCTAGTACCCTGTTCACTTTTGCTCCACGACCTAGATGTCACCCTGTATATTTTTGCTTATCGCAATAATAGTGCATTGTGTATCTAGGGAGGTAAGTACGGTATTACTAACGAGAGTGTTAAAAGCCCGACGTCGTAGACGGAAGGCTTTTAATGACTCGAGTTAGTATGCCTCTTACCGATTATGCATACAATATTTTTATCACACTTGCGGACAAAAAAAAAGTTATAAGACAAAATATAGGTATCTATTACTTCTGCGATGCATGCAAACGTGCTTAAAAAGCAAGTATGATGAAAAAGTTCGTTTTTCAAATAATGATGATGATGACATAGACATTAGCTAAAAAAAAATTGAACTGTTTATTTTAAATAATTATTCTAAGTGCCGTGTGGTGACGGCAGTAAGAATACATTTGTCACCACCCCAACTCCTCCTGCGGGTGTCGTAAGAGTCGACTAAGGGATTGAAGTGTCACTGACCACTATTTGATAAAAGTTTGATGATGGGCAGCAGCGTCACCATATTAGACACATTACTGCGATCGCCAATCCGCTTGCCCAGCGTGGCGATTATGGGCATTTACCTCCTAATGAATTTACAAAAAAGGCCGCGGCCCCGAGGTTCCGGCGACCCCCGGTGCCCTGGTTATGGTAGCGGCCAGGGTGCTAGCGGGGTCAGGGGTGCTAAGAATCTCCGGTAAAGATCCGGCTACCACCACCGACGACCCCTGGCCCTGGCAACTTATAACACACGTACACTGCGGACCGACGAAAAATTAGTGGAACTGGAGGAAGGATTGAGCAAGTTGCGTTGGGACATTGTGGGATTATCAGAAGTCCGAAGAGAGGGCGAGGACACGATAATCCTAAAGTCCGGCAACTTGCTCTATTTCCGGGAGGGCGACCAACAGTCCCAGGGAGGTGTCGGGTTCATCGTCCACAAGTCCCTCGTAAACAACGTGGTGAAGATCGAGAGTGTGTCGGCTAGGGTGGCGTACCTTATACTCAGAGTATCTGGGAGATACTCGCTGAAGGTCATACAGGTGTACGCGCCGACTTCGACACACTCCGACGACGAGGTGGAGGCTATGTATGAGGATATCTCAAAAGCCATGCATAGCTCCAGAACCTACTTCACCGTTGTTATGGGGGACTTCAACGCGAAACTGGGCAAGAGAGACGGTGACGAGCTGAGGGTGGGGCAATTTGGGGTTGGACGTCGGAACCACCGGGGCCATCTGCTGGCTGGTTTCTTGGAGAAGGAGGGACTCTACATGATGAACTCCTTCTTTAAGAAACGCGAGCACAGAAAATGGACTTGGACGAGTCCCGACGGTGCAACTAAAAACGAGATCGACTTCATCATGTCGACGAAGAGACATATATTCAACGATGTTTCTGTGATCAGTACGGTTAAAACCGGAAGCGATCACCGCTTGGTAAGAGGCACGTTGAATATATGTCCTAAGCTAGAACGCTCGCGAATGATGAAGTCTACGCTCCGTCCTGCACTCCATCTTCAAAACCCCGAGAGCTTTCAGCTGGAACTCCAAAACCGTTTCGATTGCGGTTATAGGCGATGATGTGGACGTATTCAACGACGGGTTTGTGGAAGCTGTCCATAGCGCTGGGTCTAAGTTTTTTAAGGCCCAACGGACAAATAAGACCAGAAAGCTCTCAGACTCCACTCAGGAACTAATGGAAAAAAGGAGTGAACTGGTTCTACAATCCTCAGTTGATGCGACTTTATACCGGCAGCTCAACAGACGGATCTCTAAGTCCCTCAAACGCGATATGCGCCAATTCCGTACCAAGTGTATAGAAGAAGCCATCGAGCGGAACAAGGGCTCTAAAGTTTTTGCAAGGAATCTGTCTGTTGGGCAAAGCCAGCTCGCCAAATTAAAGACTGAGGATGGTAGAATCGTCACATCCAAATCTGAGTTGCTGACTGAGATAGAGGGTTTTTATGGACAGCTGTACACGTCAACTAGCAGACCCGAAGTTGATCTAGCGGAAGACCTCAGAGCTAGACTGACCCGACACTACACAGAAGACATCCCGGACATCAGCCTGTGCGAGATTAGAATGGCTCTTGAACAGCTCAAAAATAACAAGGCACCTGGGGAGGACGGAATTACAGCTGAGCTTCTGAAGGCGGGTGGTAAACCGGTCCTTATGGCCCTTCAGAAGTTGTTCAATTCCGTCTTACTGGAAGGGAGAACGCCAAAAGCATGGAACAGAGGTGTGGTGGTACTGTTCTTCAAAAAAGGTGACAACGCTTTATTGAAGAACTACCGACCCATATCACTTTTAGCCATGTCTATAAGCTGTTTTCAAGAGTCATTACGAATCGTCTTGCACGCAGGCTTGATGACTTCCAGCCTCCCGAACAAGCCGGGTTCCGAAGAGGCTTTAGTACCGTAGACCACATCCATACGCTTCGCCAGGTTATACAGAAGACCGAAGAATATAACCTGCCCCTCTGTTTAGCGTTTGTGGACTACGAGAAAGCCTTCGATTCGATCGAAACCTGGGCAGTACTACAGTCTCTCCAACGGTGCCAAGTCGACTACCGCTATATCGAGGTGTTGAAGTGTTTGTACGAGAGCGCCACAATGTCAGTCCGACTCCAAGACCAGAGCTCGAAGCCTATTCTGCTGCAGCGGGGAGTTAGGCAGGGAGATGTCATCTCCCCTAAGCTGTTTACCGCTGCACTGGAGGATGTCTTTAAGACTCTGGACTGGAGAAGGCTGGGTATCAACATAAACGGCGAGTACCTCACTCACCTTCGATTCGCTGACGATATAGTAGTCTTGGCTGAAACCTTGGAGGACTTAAGTACTATGCTCGTTGGTCTCAGTAAAGCCTCCGAGCGAGTTGGTCTTAAGATGAACATGGATAAGACGAAAATCATGTCAAATTCCCATGTAGCACCAACTCCCGTAATAATCGGAGACTTTACACTCGAAGTTGTAGACGAATATATATACCTAGGACAAACTATCCAGTTAGGTAGGTCCAACTTCGAGAAAGAGGTCAATCGTCGAATCCGACTCGGTCGGGCAGCGTTCGGGAAGCTACGACACATATTTTCGTCCAATATTCCGCAGTGTTTGAAGACGAAAGTCTTTGATCAGTGTGTGTTGCCAGTGATGACATAAGTACGGTACTGAAACGTGGCCGCTTACAATGGGCCTCATAAGAAGGCTCAAAGTCACCCAAAGGGCAATGGAGAGGGCTATGCTAGGAGTCTCTCTGCGTGATCGGATTAAAAATGAGACCATCCGCAGCAGAACCAAAGTAACCGAAATAGCTCTCCGAATCGCTAAACTGAAGTGGCAGTGGGCGGGGCACATTGCGCGTAGAACCGATGGCCGTTGGGGCGGGAAGGTTCTTGAGTGGCGGCCACGTACCGGAAGGCGTGGGTAGGCCCCCCACAAGGTGGACTGATGACCTGGTGAAGGTCGCAGGTGTCCGCTGGATGCGGGTGGCGCAGGACCGGTCATTGTGGCAATCTTTGGGAGAGGCCTATGTTCAGCAGTGGACGTCTTTCGGCTGATATGATGATGATGATGATGATTCTAAGGTTTCGTGAGACTTAGTTACAATCTCTAACTGAAATTATCTTATCTAAGTTAGAATAAATGGTGCTACCCTATATTATTTAACTACAATATTATAAATGATGCTTACATTATTTAAAATTTGTATATTCTAAATTTATCAATGCTTTTTTTACAAAATGTATAATAATAAGGCTAAATATATTCGATTATTTACTATATTTTCAACATATTGTCAAGTTGTTCAGAATACTATAGGTAGTAGGTAGCTATTAGTTAAGTTGTCCGTGCTTTTTCCCATATTTAGATAGCTAGTGCTATTTGGTATTTTAAAGTTAGTTATAACTATCACAGAAAACATAGTAGCGTTAACTCTCTTGGCGGTTAATCATAACTTGCTGACAGGACTATATCATGTTGAATACGAGTAATCTATTATGACATGTATGAATGCTTATTATGTGTGTGGGCGTGAATTCAAGCTTGATTCACTTTCATATGCGAATATTGACTAGGTACCGTGATAATGTCTTATACAACGAAGGCTGCAAAAGTATCTGCCACGATCTTAAAGCGAAATAAAACCGGCCAATAGCATGTCGGGCCATGCTCAGTGTAAAGTCAGATTAAAAGTTAGAGAAGGAGAACACTATATTTTTTTTAGTACAGATGGTGTCTTTTTTACGCACTAGTGCGAGAAGTGGCTCATTTTACGCCAGGTCCAAAACTTCAGAGGGCCACCTGTACTAAAAGACGTCGTACGAGACACGTGCAAAAAGGAAATTCGTAACTCGGTGTCGATTTAAAACACTCCCTTCGGTCGTGTTTTAAGACATCACCACTCGTTTCGAATTTCATGTTTTTCGCACTTGTGTCGTAATGTCCTATTTTATTCTGGAGCGGTTATCGCTGAAAATATTAACTTTAAAAAAAGGTTTTTTAAATACCTATTCAACGATACCCCAGCCACACTATAGGATTACTGCCAGATAAAAAACTGACGGACGATCGGAGGTACCCGAAAAACCTTTTTTTTTTTCTGTATTTTGTTTTACGAATTTGTCGGCTTGATTGGTATGTACCTTTCAAATTTCTAAGTCCTAACGGCCCTGGGTCCTGGTTCGCGACCTTAGCTGACAGAAATTCAAAAAGGGCTGGTTCTATTTATTATATATATTTGAAATAGTTTCTTTCAAAGTATTCTGTAAACCCCAAATACATAATTTTTTCATATTTTAGAGGGGGGGGGGGGGAGATCAAAAGTTAGAGGGGGGGGGGGGACACAAGCGATTATCTCCAAAAATATTGACTTTAGAAGAAAAGTTTCTTTTAAGACCTTATTATTTTTAAGAGACCAATTCAATAATACCCCACACTATAGGATTACAGCAAATAAAAAAATCATCCCCACTTCATCAGTTGGGGAAGTACCCGAAAAAAGATTTTTTTTCTTTTTTTTATTCTACTTCTTTGTTGGAATGATTAATATGTACCTATACCTGTACCAAATTGCAGATTTCTAGTACTAACGACCACTGAGCTATGCTGCGGGCAGACGGACAGGATGGACATAACGAAACTATAATATATTTTTGCCATTTTGGCTACGGAACCCTAAAAAGGCACCTTGGGGGCATGTTACCATCAGACGAACTTCTCCCAGTCTTGTGGCAAAGTTTGCCACTCTCGCGTAGGTCTAGTTAGCGACCAAAATCGATGTCTTCAGGACATTTACACCTAAAATCGTCTGAAATAGACGCAAAGGCCAGTGGTAGTATATGAAAGTATGATGTTGTAAGATCCGGTTCAAATTAGCTAAATAAGGGCCTACGTTAAGTATGTAGTACCTATAACTTTCGATCTCGAATGGAAATAGCTCGTGATTCTAGAGAGAGTCCCGAAAGTTTGCTATAAATTAAAAATTAAGAAAATGGACAAAATAAAAAGAGATTCTCAACCGCGATCATCAGTCATGACGGATAGGAATCAAAAAAAGAAGTAACAACAAGTACTTTGGGCCTCAAAATAGAAAATAAAACCTAGGACACCTGGCAAGTAGCCACTGTTTCTTTATAAACTAAACAAACTTCGGGCATTATTTCAAGTTGCTTCCTTATTTACTTTTATGTACAAACTTGAGCGTCCCCAACTTCCCGTGCACTCTGCCAGCGATGTACTGTTATTATAGTTTATGGTCTAACTGAAGTTTATGTTGCAGTGTAACATAAAATATCATGAATGTAGAAGATATTCAATTTTAACTACATCTATATCATAAAAGTGGAAATATATATCATGGAACAACCTGACACAATTGTACAATGTGCATCTAGGGAGGTAATTACGATATTACTAACGAGAGAAGTCTGTCTCTCCGCAACATAAGCTCATTGTCTCTGTCTGTCCACAACATAGCTCAGTTCAGTTCATTCTCCGCAAGCTTCTCCCTCTTGGCACAATCTTTAAAGCGAAGGAAATTTCAAATACAGTTTGAATGAAATACCCTATTTTACTTCGCTCTTGAACGACTCTTGAGAGTTACTGTAAATATTATACTTAGTAAAAAATTTGAGTGTCGGGGCAAGAAATAGTTTTATGATCTTCATAAAAGTGAGACGTGCACTAGGTCATATAACCTGCGGGATTAGGCGCTAGAGAGCTTTATGTAATAATACTAGAACTTGTCATAGACTACTAACATATTTCTAGACGCTCTATCTCTAGGACAAAAACATAGAATAAAAAAGAGCAAGTGTCACTGACCGAGACGGGTTCGACGATTGACCTCTTTCACGAAGTTGGGCCTACCTAACTGGATATTTTGTCCTAGGTATATACCTAGACAGTTATCCATTTCTATTTTGTTAGTATAAGCTATAGTCGTCTACAACTTCGAGTGTAAATGTCTCCGATTGTTATGGGAGTTGGTGCTACATGGAAATTTGATATGATTTTCGTCTTATCCATGTTCATCCTAAGACCAACTCGCTCGGAGGCTCTATTAAGGTCAACGAGCATAGTACTCAAGTCCTCCAAGGTCACAGATAATCATCATCATCATCATCAGCCTATGTTAGTCCACTGCCGGACGTAGGCCTCTCCTATTAACTATGCGTTCGCATTAGGAAGTAAATGCCCATAATCGCCACGCTGGGCAAACGGGTTGGCGATCGCAATAATGTGTGCACTATTATGACATTGATGACGCTGCTGCCCACCATCAATTTTCTATTAAAGAATGGTCAGTGACACTTCCATCCCTTAGTCGACTCTTACGACACCCGCGGGAAGAGTTAGAGTGAGAAGAGAGACAAATGTATTCTTACTGCCGTCACCACACGGCCAAGTGCAGCAGTAAACAGCTTAAGTTGTATAGCGATGGGCAATCCGTTATATTCTATACATCCATGGAGCTTAGTAGGCTACTCTGGTTTGTTATACAATTGTTTACGACAGCGTTTCTGTGTTTTTTATCTGCTCTTATTCAACCTGTATTCCTTGAAACCAAATACTAAATATATGTAAGTATCTATTTTCTACCTTATTTATTCAGTAATGTTAAAAGTAGACCGTATCTACTTATGTTCTGATATTTCGAACGTGATTCTTTAATCAAAGTCAATTTAAAAAGTTAAATGATTCTTTATTCAAGTAAACATAGCAAAAAGCATATTTGAATCGTCATACACATGAAATTTAAATCTACTTGCGTTTCTAACCCTACATCTCTGACCCGAGAGGAACCGGTGAGAAACTGGGCGGAACTTTTTTCAAATAATCCTACATCTTACATTCATATTTAACCGGCATTCAAAAACTAAAACATAAAATTGGTTTATTGGTATTACCATATATATTGGTTTATTGTGTATATTGGTTTATTGGTATCATCATAGTGGACACATTACTGCGATCGCCAATCCGTTTGCCCAGCGTGGCGATTATGGGTATTTACCTTCTATTGCGTCTATACGCATAGTTAATAGGAGAGGCCTACGTCCAGCAGTGGACTATCATAGGCTGATGATGATGATGATGATGATGATTACCATATACAATACCAATTACATTACATAAATTTAAATATTAGATTTCATATATCAAAGAAAGAATACTTAACACGTTGAACGCCACGCCAAAAATGTAGTCTTTCCATTGGAGCTACAGGGGTCACCGGTGAGCCTAACCATGTTGAACCATTGGGGCCACGGGGGTCACCGGTGAGCCGTCGCGAGCCTTCATTTCAAACCTGTTTTACAGGCCACCGTTCACTTATTCCATCCAAAAACGTATGCAGGGTGAGCCGTGTGGCCCTAGAGAAGATACAAATTGCCTTGGTTCTTTTGTACTGTAAAGGACTTATGATTTTTTCGTCATTTTGTGAACTTAGTTAGGGTTGGCTAACTCGTCATAGGTAAAATATAGTTGAAGACTTGCAAATAAAGATTTTAAATATCGAGTTTGGTAAAAAAATAAACTAAATTAGTTTTTAATGTTTAGATTTATTTATTTACCTAATTTTAAGCATATAATACAACTTTTAGTTAAGTTTAAAAATAGGTAACGTCGTCGACTTACTCGCTACCAAGATGGCACTTAAGTTTAAAAAAGCTTATATTCTTGAGCTTTTCGTAAATCAATTTATCACAATTGGCATAGTAAACTTAAAGGTATTTATTATAATTATAATTCTTATCAGAAGTAACAAAAGTACAAAATCATAATAGACAGTGAATTCTGTCATGGTTTGGCTCCGGAATTGTTTAGAAGGAAGCTACTTTTTATATCGAGGGGGGCATTATCTCCAGATCGACGTCGACGGAGTTGCTATGGGTAGCCCTGTGGCACCGGTTTTAGCAAATAACTGGATGAAGCATTTTGAGGCCAGCATAGATCTGCAACCATGGAAGTGAAATTATGGAAGCGGTATGTCGATGATGTCTTCTGCGTTATGAGAGGTGGCAAGCATGAAGTTGAGCAATTACTCCAGTATCTCAATTCCATTCATACTAAAGTCAAATTCACATATGAATTGGAATCGGAGCGTAGCTTGCCTTTTCTGGACGTAAGGTGATAGGTCGAGATGATGGTTCTTTGGCGCACACTGTCTATAGGAAGCCCACGCACACAGGCAGGTATTTGAACGCTCTGTCTCACCACCACCCCCGGCAGCTTCAGTCTGTGGTTAATTGGTTTTTAGGGTTCCGTAGCCAAAATGGCAAAAACGGAACCCTTATAGATTCGTCATGTCCGTCTGTCCGTCTGTCCGTCTGTCACAGCCGATTTACTCGGAAACTATAAATGCTACAGTAACGAAACTTAGTTCGGATATGTGTTGTATGAACCGCTACAGGATTATGATACTAAATTGTAAAAAAAAACCATTGGGGTGGGGGCCCTCCATACATGTAACTGAGAGATAGATTTTTTTTTTGTTGTATATAATCGTGTGGGGTATTAATAGAAAGGTCTTTGAAAATGATATGAAGGTTTATACATCTCATTTTTATTTAAGCAAATCGTTTTCGAGATATCAGCTCTCAAAGTCTGAAAAATGTGTCCCCCCCCTCTATTTTTTAAACGACGCGATTTAAAATTTTAAAAAAAGTATATGTTATGCACATTAATAAACTCTATCAACGATTTTTGGTTTGATTAAATTATCTCCTATAGTTTTTGAGGTAGGATGATTTAACTGTATTTTTAAAATAATGCATTGATAATGGTACGGAACCCTTCGCGCGCGAGTCCGACTCGCACTTGGCCGGTTTTTTAGTCATATTAAGCTGTTCATTATTATTGATTAATCCTTAGTTGTAACGTAGTGTTAGCGTTAATTTGTGTTCTTGATGTCATACACATCAAGAACACAAATTAACGCTAACACTTTTAGTGAGAACTTAAGGGGGTAGATGCATGTTAAGTTTCTACGCACAATTTTCAAATGTTCTGTTTTGTAATCTATTCCTGTTGTTTCTCCAATAAATAAAATAAAATAAAATTCTCTAAAGAACACCTTTGTGACCCTGAATTTCTGGAAATTGAGTTATCGCACGTTCAGGAGGTTCTGAAGAGAAATGGCTACATAATGAACAGACGGCAACCCAGACAAATATCGAGGAAGAAACATTCAGATGTTATGAGGCGACCAGCGTTTTTGCCTTATGACAGGGGTGTAACGGACAAAATAGGTACGCTTTCGAACAAGTATTCCATACCAACCGTTTATATGCCATTATCAAAGGTGGCAGGGTATCAAAGGTCGCCTAAGGATGTTTTACCTTATCACACACCGGGCGTTTATAAGATCGATTGTAGCTGTGGTAGTTCCTATATTGGGGAAACTAAACGCACCATAGCGGAAAGGCTCAAGGAAGGGTCACGGCTGTTAAAAAGCGTCAAACGAATAAGTCTGCTGTGGCCGAGCACCTAACCTAACCTAACCACTTGAGCTCCATAACCCGAAAGTCCTCTCAACCGAGCGTATACATCATAGCCGAAAAGTATGTGAAGCTATTGAAATTAAGAAACATCGGAATTTTAATCAAAATGAGGGGCAAGGAATCTCGTCCGCGTGGAATCCCGTGATTTACAAATGTAAGCGTGGTGAAACATCCATTTTAAAGCCATTGGATGTTGTGAGTGTTGTATGTAGACCTAGTGACAACCCTAGCCTAGAAGTGAAAAAAGCTTAATTGTCGTTACAAAACTGACATCGACGATAACTTTTTTGAGAGAGTTAAGCTAATTGGGTGTCCCTAGATGTGAAAATGCCCGGATACCAGCCGTACTGATAGTTGCGAGACTTGCGAATGCGCAGGCACATGCGGGGTGTGCGGGCGGGTGAGCCGCGGCGTGACCCCGCGGCCCCCGCGGAAGGAAGTTCACAATTCCTTCCGTTCAGGCCACGCGGCTCACCGGTGAGCCTTTTAATGAAACTCGAGTTTTTATGACGTTTAAGCTAGTATCTCCTAATCTATTTTGCTAAATATAATATTCTGCATCCAAAATGACCAAAATCTCATTTTTGAGAAAATAGCCCATTACTCGATTTCACCATGGCCTCAACGGAAATATCGTGAAGGCTCACCGGTGAGCCGCGTGGCGTCCAACGTGTTAAGTTACCATACTCTTAATATTTAAATTACATGACAATAAAAAATGCGATTTAAAACAATCTCACTTGTTCCATAAAATATGGTAATGTAACTAATATAATTGGTAATTGGAAGTCTTACGCGGCGTCCCAGCAGTGTTATTCACTAAGGAAACCGCGTTGCTGTCAGCGCTGTGTCAGCGCTGCGGCAGCGTCGAGCCTAAAAATGGTATTCACTAATGTACTTTTAAACGACACTAGTGCTCGACGACGAATGCGGTGTGAGCTGGAACTACATTGCGTCGAGAGTTTGACGTTTAATGTACGAACTTCGTATTCTCTAACGAAAAACAGCGACGAACTCGCCCACAACCTCGCTCACAGCCTCGATTCCTAATGTCAAATAAAACAGCTATGATTTTAGACAAGGCTGTCTCGACGTCGATTTCGTTGACGAACGCAGCGTCGAATGTGTGAATAAGAGAATAGCATAGCAGGTGAGCTATTCCCTTGCGAACGCGAAGCGAAGCGACGCGACACGATAAAATCAAACAGCCGCAAGCTAATACAAGTGTCCTATGTGACCACCCCCGGCGCGGCGTTACATGAAGCGAAAGCGATCAGGGTGGTAAGATGACGTACTAATGAGATTCAGTTTAGGTCGAGAAAAAGGGACAAAAGGCTATACGAGTCGTATATCTCTGTCCCTTTCCCAGAACCTAAACTGAATCGCATTGCTACGTCTCATGGTAACCCCCCAGGATGCTTAGCCAAGTTGCCAATCGCTAACGCATAGTAGCATATCGTAGTTGTCCCTCTCTGCCACTCTTTCATATTAGTGCCACAAAGACAGCTGCTTTTCGTTTTCGATTGACAATTAAGCGTTAGCGATTGGCAACTTGTCTAAGCACCCAGTAGTTTGATATTTTCGTTTTGTTTATTGAAAATGTTCGATCGATAGGGCTTTTCGCGTCCACGTAGGACAAGGCCATCGCATACGTTCGTGACTTCATCGCATCGAATCGCTTCGTAAATCTCGTCGCTTTGAATTGCCTAAGTAGGACATAGCCTTATGGAAGAAATGATGATTATGATAATGATGATGAAATAGTAGGTACCTATGTAATCAACCAGCCGTGTGGTGACGGCAGTAAGAATACATTTGTCACCACCCCAAATCCTCCTGCAGGTGTCGTAAGAGTCGACTAAGGGATTGAAGTGTCACTGGTCATTATTTAATAAAAGATTGATGATGGGCAGGAGCGTCATCATAGTGGACACAATACTGCGATCGCCAATCCGCTTGCCCAGCGTGACGATTATGGGAATTTACCTCCTAATGCGTTTAATACGCTTAATAAGAGAGGCCTACGTTCAGCAGTGGACTATCATAGGCTGAAGATGTGATGTGATGTAATCAACGAAAGCATCAAAGCTTTGAACTATAGCGTACCAGGTAAAGCACTAAGACCTACCTCACCAATTTACTAATAAGCTTAAGCATTTAATGCTTATACCCATTAGAGACGGGTCAAGGTCCAATGTCCGAGGTCTGTGGTCCGAATGCGACCAAATTAAATTAACCGCATACTAAGAGGTTTAGTCTGATGGACAGACAAACATAACTGGCTTTATATCTAACTAAGTTGACGCGTCCGTAATACGTATTTTGACAGTAAATTAAATACTTTTTCACCGCACTGCTTGCTTAGAAACAAGCTGGTTTGTTCATTAATTTCAGAGCGCAAAACCGCGTTTTACCGTCTAGAGTGCAAAGTAATGTTTTTTCAATCTTTGCACAGGCAAAAGGAAAAACCGATTCTACCGAAAAATGTAATGAATATTTTTGTCACTGAGCGAACATATAGGTACTCGTTCAAAAACATGTTACTTTCAATCAGTTTTGAAAACATGAATCATATGATTATATTGACGTTTAATATACTTAGATTTAAATAAGATAACACATTTTTTTTTTCACTAGGCAGCAAAGTTTGTCCAACTATCCTGCCTAAAATCCCTCGCAGCGCTCTAGGCTTATTTTTTTCGAATGATTTGCTTGCTCGAGTCCTAATAATAACATGAGCGTTAATCAATTTGCTCCCTAGCAAATTAAATAACTATATATGTATGTACAGTCAAGTGCAAAAATATGTCTCGAAAGAATCCTGTGATAAATAAATGTGTTACAACGTTCTCATTACACAGAACTAAAGTGCACCCTGGGACATATTATTGAGCATTTTTATAAACACCTATTAACAACGTACCGAAAGGCGCAGCGTGGGTAGGCCCCCCACAAGGTGGATTGATGTTTTTTAGGGGAGGCCTATGTTCAGCAGTTAGTTCACTGCTGGACGTAGGCCTCTCCTATTAACTATGCGTAGGGCGCATTAGAAGATAAATGCTCATAATCACCACGCTAGGCAAGCGGATTGGCGATCACAGTAATGAGTCCTCTATGATGACGCTGCTGCCCATCATCAATCTTTTATCAAAGAATAGTCAGTGACACTTCAAACCCTTAGTCGACTCTTACGACACCCCCGGGAGGAGTTGGGGTGGTGTCAGAGTATTCTTTATGCCGTCACCACACGGCCATGATGATGATAATAAACACCTCATTTTGTCTTAGACTGTATACTGTGATATGCACATATGCACGTGGCATAGAGTGCAATGCCGGGTGCAAGGAAATAGTTCCCACATACTGACCGGCCACGTGCAGTTTCAACTAAACTTACGCAACGGAGCGATTAAAATATAATGTGATGTTGCGAAATACTTAGGTGTTTAGGTTTTAGCACAGAATTAGATTTGGATAGAAGAAACAAGTTCATTCATTTGTATGGCAGCCGAGCGTGTCAGATTTTGTACTGATGTTGTTACTTGTCTATAATTTTAAATGTCTCAGGCCCTTGAGTATTCATATTTGTTTGTGTTGTTGCAATTAATATTACTTAAGGAGGCATTATTAATATTTTTGTTCACTTCAACTTACAAAATTTGACGCCCGAAAGCTGCAAGCTGCGATTAAACTTCAGTGAGTTCATTTGACACGCTAAGTAGATACGTTTCAGCCAAGGTCACAAGGGACAAGTCGGTCCGAGTTACCGATAAAAGTGCCGTATTGAAGCGTGGGGCAGAATATTTTAATGATGTTTTGAACCCTGATGCGCTCAGTGCTGACTTGACTTATATAAACACGCTTGAAGAGCTCCCTGTCTGTCAACAACTGGATGACCAGCCAACTTATGAAGAGTTTGCGGCAGCAGTACAGCGTCTTAAAAATGCGAAGACCCCCGGGATGGACCAACTACCAGCTGAAATTTACAAATACAGTGGAAAACAAATTATCAGCAGACTGTACCATCTCGTATTAAAAGTGTGGGATACGGAACAAGTGCCACAGGCCTGGAGAGATGCGGTTATCTGCAAGCTGTACAAAGGGAAGGGAGATGTCTCCGACTGCAGCTCTTATAGGGGAATTTCGCTTCTCTCTTGTGCAGGGAAAATTCTTGCTCACATCATTAACACCCGCTTAAGTGAGTTAGCCGAAAAATATCTTCCAGAGAGTCAATGCGGATTCCGCCCTAGTAAGGGAACCATTGACGCCATTTCTGTCGTAAGGCAACTCCAAGAAAAAAGCTTTGAACACCAATGGCCTCTCTACATGTGCTTCGTGGACTTAGAAAAAGCATTCGATAGAGTTCCACGTGAAGCCCTTTGGCTTGTTCTTGAGAAAATTGGTTGTCCAAAGAAGTTCGTTAACCTGATTCGACAATTCCATATTGGGATGAGAGCCCAGGTTCAGCACGAAAACGATCTATCCGAGGAGTTCCAAGTCACGAGTGGTGTAAAGCAGGGATGTGTTCTGGCACCCACGCTTTTTGCCATATATTTTTCAGCGGTCATGAAAGACGCGCTGCAGTATTCGCGTAACAAAATTCTATTGAATGTTAGAACCGATAGAGGTGTTTTTGACATCTCAAGATTTAGAGCCAAATCAAAGGTTCAAAAGATGTCTATATTGGAGATACTTTACGCGGATGATGTATGCCTTATGTCCGATAGCATGGCAGATCTCCAAAGCTGTGTTGACGAACTACGTGACTCATGTCAACGTTTTGGGCTGGTTATAAGTGCTTCTAAGACACAAGTCCTCAAGCAACCACCAAGAGGAAGTGAGGCCGATCCTGCGGCACTCAATCTGGATGGGAAACTACTGGGTGAGGTTCCGCACTTCAAATATCTCGGAAGTACTATCCGACGTGATAATACCTTAGCTTCGGAGATACCTTCACGTATTGCCAATGCCGCTGCTAATTTCGGACGACTCACAGACCGTGTCTGGAGGTCCCATGATTTAAAGCTCGAGACAAAAATTAGTGTCTACAAGGCGCTAATCATTCCTGTCCTTCTGTATGGAGCGGAGACATGGTGCCTCTACAAAACAGACGTCAAAAAACTAGACACATACCACTTAAGGTGTCTGCGGTCTGTACTTGGGATCAAGTGGCAGGACCGTGTACCTAACTCTGAGGTCCTACGTCGTTCCGGAATGCATGGTATGGAGGCTATGCTGATGCAGCGGCAGCTCAGGTGGTGTGGGCATGTCCTACGAATGGATGACCACCGTTTGCCTAAAGCTTTACTCTACTCTGAGTTGGCGGCAGGTAAACGGAAGCATGGCGGTCAACATCTGCGCTATAAGGACGTACTCAAACGACATCTGAATGCCTGTGGTATCGACACTGATCGCTGGGAGGAGCTTGCAGTGAAACGGTCATCTTGGCGCTCTACTGTCTTTAACAGCGTCAATAATTTCGAAGAAAACCGCCTGATCTCCTTAGACGTTAAAAGACAACTACGTAAGGAAAGACCTAAGCCCTCCTACGCGTACACATATAATGCAGCTGGTCAGCTCTATTGCTCTGATTGCAGGAGAGTATTTAAAACAAAGTTCGGCCTAGCCAGCCATATCAGGGCTCACAGTAGACAACGTCCATAGAGTTTATTTGGGGTCGCCGTCATCGAAAACGATGAGGAGGACTATAGATACGTTTACTTGATGTATGGTATATATGACATCTGTGGGCTTTAGAGTATTGACGAGTTACTTTTGTGGCCTTAGTGAAAAAGGGTTAAAATCCTCGAGGCCTGTGAAAAATTTGTCACCACCAAACTCTTATAATATACTTACATTGAAATGTCACTGACAATTAATTTATGTGTGGATACAATCTTGCGATCGCCGACCCGCTTCACATTGTGCACCTAGGGATGTAAGTACGGTATTACTAACGAGAGTGTTAGAAGTCTGCAGTGTTATTCACTAAGGAAACCGCCTTGCTGTCAGCGCTGTGTCAGTGCTGCTGCGACAGCGTCGAGCCTAAAAATGGTATTCACTAATGTACTTTAAACGACACTAGTGCTCGGCGACGAATGCGGCGTGAGCTGGAACTACATTGCGTCGAAAGTTTGACGTTTAATGTATGAACTTCGTATTCTCTAACGAAAAACAGCGACGAACTCGCCCACAACCTCGCTCACAGCCTCGATTCCTAATGTCAAATCAAACAGCTAGGATTTTAGACAAGGCTGTCTCGACATCGAGCTCGTTGACGAACGCAGCGTCGAATGTGTCAATAAGAGAATAGCTAGCATAGCTGACGCCGTAGGTGGAGCGCTTTTAATGACTCGAGTTTGTATTTCGCTTACCGACCGTGATGCGTACAATGTTTTTTATCGTACTTGAGGACAAAAAAATAAGTTTTACAAAAGTTTTTTTTTTAATGAGACGGTCTTACCCGCATTGACCTTATTTAAGTTTTTAATGTCTTGAAGAAAACACGAATTCTGAGAGATAATCGCCTTAAGTGTAGTTTGATATTGCAAGTATGTTAGAAATGTAAATAGTCTTGCAATTATGTGTCTGACGGGTAGATTTTAAAGAATCCCGTTTAAAGAGTTTCAAATTAAGATTAAGATTTAATAATAGGTCTCAGTAGGCTTAACACACGAGTAAAGCAGCATCTTGCAGTGACATATTATATACTTTCCGTACCTCTTTTATTAACATAGTTTGCAAAAAAACACTAAGTCTATCTTGCGGCGATATACTACATAATCATGTCTATACAGCCTATGAAGCTGGAGGTCCCGTCTTCGAAACCTGGTGAGGGCATTATTTGTGTGCGTTTATCACAAATATTTGTTCCTTGGTCGTTGTTCTCTATGTATTTAAGTATCTATATTTATCTATCTATTACATTTATCGTCGCTTGATACCCATATTTCAAGCTTTAATTGAGCTGACCATGGGACTAAGTTGATTTATACAAGTCTCAAGATATAAGTTATTAAAAAATATATAATTAAACCCATGAGCTTCAGACTGTTTTGTAAATACATTCTCATTTAAAGTTCCATAACAAGTTGCTTATGCAAGTCGCAAGGATACGCTGGATGCAGGTCGCATCTAACCTATGGGAGGCCTATGTTCAACAGTAGATGTCTTATGGCTGAGATGATGATGATGAACAAGTTGCTTCTAATTTCTAGTTTAAAACTAATCTTCAATGAAATATCCCGATTCAGTCAATCGTTGAAAAGTTTTACCCTAAAATAAATTTATGAAGGAGTTTTGCGAAATAAAATCACATCATCACACATCACACATCATCAGCCTTTGCTACTACTTATGTGTATGAACTTATTTAGGAGATAATGCCCATAATCGCCACGCTGGGCAAGCGGGTTAGCGATCGCAGTAATTTGTGTCCATTAAGCATTTGTCAGCCTCCGTAGCCTAGTTGGTAGTTACCCTGCCTACGAAGCTGGGGGTTCTGGGTTCGAATCCCGGCGAGGGCATTATTTGTGTATTTATTTATCACAAGTATTTGTTCCTTGGTCATGGCTGTCTATGTATTTAAGTATCTATAAGTATCTATCTATTATATATATCGTCACCTGGTACCCACATCGCAAGCCTTAATTGAGCTTATCGTGGGACTAGGTCGATTTGTGTAGGATGTCCTAATATATTTATTTATGATGACGCTCCCCGTCATCGATTTCAAATAAATGAATGGTCAGTGACACTTCAATTCCCGTGTAAGAGTCGACGCTCTTCCGCCACCCACGGGAAGCGTTGGGGTGGTGTCAAATGTATTCTTACTGCCATCACAACACGGCATAATTTAAAATAATTTAAAAATATTTCGCCTCAAAGTACACAAATAAATGCCCTCACCCGGGAAATGTAAATCCGTGGAATGGTTTCATCCAATTTTTTTACACAAGTTACGAAGGTTGAGTTGATTGAAGGGAAGTTGCCATAAAAAGACGATCAAATAAAATCTTTTCCTCCTAATGTTCTTAATTAGAATACGATATTTACTCAATATACCCTTAAGATAGATTAGCACAATTGTCAATATACGCAATGATATATGTTGGTTTATGAAATATGTACTGATACTTGTAATTATAAGAAACATGTACCGTTTGTGCCCAAATAAACATTAAAACATAACTAGTCTAGGATGTATATTTTAGGATAATAAAGTAAAACAATTGATTGACATTTTCAAAACTACTTATCGCACTTATTAGGAGGGCAGTATTATAACCTAAATGAAGGGTCCACGGAAAGATCATGTCTAGTCAATTCAAATTACAAAAGGAAAAACCACCTTACTTTTAACAGAATGTTTGTGAATTTGCCCTGGTTTTTATAAGTATTGGACATGTTTTTTCCGTGGACTCTTCAAATGTAAGCCATGGATGCAATAAAACCTGAATACGAATAATTAAATATGAAGCCTACAAAACTAACCAAACACTTACACAATCTTAAAGCTTAATATGTTTTTTCCTGTGTTTAAAGTTTTCTTGATGACTAATGTGTCCGTCAGTAAGTGAGCTGTTAAGAATGACAGGTTAGGTTGGGTAAGCGCGGGTAAAAGTTCGCGCCACACACGTGGGGCAACTTGACTTGGTAGCCGTAACGTCATGGATTGGCTCGTCCGTCTATTAGCGTTGGCGATTATTAATGTTTATAAATAAAACATTGTAGAGGATGTTGTGTACATAATTGACTAGTATTTGTTTTGTTATTTTTGTTTTTTATAACTAAAGCGGTTGTCAGTAACTGAGCTGTTAATAATGACAATTTAGGTCGGGCAAAAGTTCGCAGCACACACGTGGGAAACTTGACTTATTCGACTAATTCGCTAGTATTTATTTATTTAAAAGGTAAAATAACATAATTAAGCTGTATTATAAAATTCTTTTACATATTTTGTGGTGTTCTTTTGTATTTCCATACTATTTTTAGTTTCTAAAATGGTTAGCTCGGTGGACTGAGATAGTCTGATCATGTGGTTGTCCGTAAAAAGCTGTTGAGAATCACAGGTTAGGGTTCGTAAGCGCGGGAAAAAGTTTGCGGTGGACGGGTTCACTCAACCTAGCTCGCTCCACCACAATACACCATAATATTAACACTGCAAAAATGGATACCGTGAATACCACGAAGACCGCAAAAATAGTTTTTTAATAGCGTGACACATAGGTGTCACGCTATTATGTCGCTCTAACTAAAGACTAAGGTTGTGACATATATTTTTGTGTTGTTCGTGGTATATGATACTATGGACTGCGACTGTACAACTCATTCAGAGTTGGGCAAAAACTAATATGATTATAGTTCGAGAAATATAAATTGAACGTTTATTTTTACTATAATGTAGGTAGAAAGTTACCAATTTATATTTCACGAACTATACTCCTTCCGATTACTTTTGTAATATTTATTACAAAGTACACATACAAATGTAATTTATAAAAGTAATCATATTACTTTTTGCCCAACTCTGAACTCATTACATAACGGTAAGTCATATATTATCATATCTAGATTATATACGCTAATAAATAAAATGCAAAAACTTTACAAATAGGCCCACTAGCCAATCCTTTCGCGCGCACTACACGATCGTACACCGCTGCGCCCGCGCATATAAGCTCACGCGCCGCGCCGCGCCCACACACAAGGCTCGGCGGTGGACTATTAGACATGAAGCTTTTGGTTAGTGCATGTGATATACATTTCAAATATAGCGTAACGAATAACGTTGTGATCCATTTATAGCTATTCGGTGTCGTGTTCTGATTAGAAAAAAATAGTAGATAGTTTTTTTTTGCGAATAAAATTTTAATTTTTTGAGCATTTCTCCGAGCGTTTCAACCGCCGTGACTTTGACAGCCTTATTACACGAATCCCGTGAGAGATGCAAGAACTTTTGGATATATTGCTAAACGTAGTTGACAACTACCAAGACAGCGTAAAAATGTATGAGATACATACGGAAATCGGGTAATAATGTTGCTAACGAAGTCACGGCGGTTGAAACGCTCGGATAAATGCCCTTTTATGAAGGGTTGGCAACCCCGTACAATAATGGATGAACACTATTTTTATTAGAATCTGTATAATTATTGTCAATTTATAACCAAATTAAGTATGATAACTGTCATTAATCTTAACACTGAAAGTCAATTACTGATTCGGAACTGATATAGGAACTTTTTTCATGGATGGTCTTTATTACATAGTGAGCTCTGCTTTAGTGTGAAGTGTGAACCGGCGATGTACACCTATATATAGATAATAGGTATAGATTGTTTTTCAAAGTGTAGAAAATTATAATGAATATATTTTATAATGAAATTCCAAATTTCTGTCAAAAAGTGGGACCTTTGTTTTGAATATTGTCAAATTCAATTCTTTTAAAATGATTGTGTTTTTTTAATAATGTGTGTGTTTATAAACCGTGAGTTTAATTTATCAAAGTGAACAGTGTCTTCAAATGTCAAAAATCTTCTGGCATCGTTTTAGTAACGTATCTAATGAAAGTGCGATTTTATATCCGTTTCTGTGAAATTTTCTCTCAAAAAGTGGGCTTTTGAACCTGAAGAAATGTGTGTTTACGTTTTTGTGCTATTGTTGTCGCAATAATATTTACATCCGAAAGAGCTCGTGTAACGACAAAGTTTGATAATCATGGATTGGCACAATTGTGATCATTTAAAATTATGGTGGTGTGCTTTTTCATGTGTACCTACTATTTTGGAACTGTAACTAAAGTTATAAATCCAGTTTTGGCGATATTTAGCTTAAATTATTAGAATTGTTTAAACTAGACTATACTATTTATCCTGGTATCTTTTTTAAGTGAGCAGTGAAACTGAAACATGTAGGGTATTGTGTGTTTAGTGATAAGTGTGCAATAATCAATTGAGCACTGTAACTTGGGCACTGTAGCCGCTTTTAAACATCTGAAGGAAACGTTAAGGGCGTTTTCCAAAAAAAGTCCCAAAAACCTGATTATTTCAGATCTCGACTCGAATTAAAGTTAAAAAAATCCATTTGTTCACATTTTTTGTATCAACTTAATACGAGAGTCACATAACGAAAACTCAATTTTTTTACGAAAATTTTTCACAATTTTTTTTGTGTGAAGTGATTCGAATTCGAGCCCAAATCACGTTTTCGATTTTTTTTTGGAAAACGGCCAATAGGTATTCAGTTCGTACAACAGTTAGTTCTTTGTATCCGTTTTTTACATAAAATTGAGCAAATCGAAAAACAAGACCGAATTTTTAGTGTTTATCTTTTATCAAAGCAGATCGCTTTAGGCACCTGAAGCTTAGCCGCCCTAAGTCTATTTGCGGCCACAAAGCAGAAAATTGACTTCGCGCTTCCCACATGGTGTTCTTGAATAGATGGACATTATAGGACGTAGGTAGGCTTCATCGTATAGGGAGGCTACCCTGATCTCTTAAATGCGATTCAGTTCGCGAATTCATTGGCCGTGTGGTGACGGCAGTAAGAATACATTTGTAGTTGTCTCCTGTGGGTGTCGTAAAAGTCGCCTAAGGGATTGAAGTTTCACTGACCATTATTTGATAAAAGATTGATCACTGCTGGACGTAGGCCTCTCCTATTAACTATGCGTATAGACACATTAGGAGGTAAATGCCCATAATTGCCACGCTGGGCAAACGGATTGGCGATCGTAGTAATGTGTCCACTATGATGACGCTGCTGTCCATCATCAATCTTGTAGAATGGTCAGTGACGCTTTAATCCCTCAGTCGACTCTTACGACACCCGCAGGAGGAGTTGGGGTGGTGACAAATGTATTCTTACTGCCGTCACCACACGGCAAAAAGGGGCCTTGTTGCCCTCAAGGGTGTTTTAAAGAAGTGGTCATGTCGAATCATCTTTTCGCGTCTCTCGTCGCAGGTTTTCATGATCGTTCTTCTCTCATCCACTCTACAATTTTTTCCAGCAATATTACCTAAGTTATGTGTGGTTATAGGTGACAGCACTATTCTTGGTGGCGGCTTGCCACGCAGAAGTAGCCAGAAGTGAGAAAGAAGACAGGCCACAGAGGAGGGCAGAAGATGGGGTGGTGCAGAAGAGAGCACCTGCTATTCTACCTACAGGTAAGAACTTGCATAATTTATAGTGGTGAATTAATTTTATTTTATTTTTATTTTATTTTATTTTATTCGGAAAACCAACAGCTACAATTACTAAAACTAGGTTTTACAAATTAATTATCTAACAAGCCAATTAAAGGTTTCCACAGATATGGTACATAGATAAACACAGCAGACAAAGCATAAAAGCATATAACCACACAAACTTAACATGCAGCGGCAAGACATATTACAGTGAGAAAAGAAAAGTAACTTATTGAAAATATCCATAATATCTATAAGAGACTATAAGTACATATTTGAGTATATAATGGTATGCTAGTTGCACATACGGTCACCTGCAGCAGGCTGGGGAGCAAAGAAACTCGATGACATAAGTTTTTTGACTATCGCGGGTTTTAATAAATGTAGATCCAGATTGTAATTTTGGCACAGTTCATTCATTGACCTCGCAGCTCGGACAAAATAAGAATTTTGACGATAATTAGTTTTAGTCGACGGAAGTGACAAAGGCCGGTACTGTCTCGATGAAGCTCTAGGAATATGAAAATTTATATTCTCTATTAGTTCAGGGCTATCAACAGATCCAGTTAAGATTTTATTGAAATAGACCAAGTCAATGACTTTTCTTCTCAAATCTAAGGGAAGAAAATGGTGTCTTAGGCACCTGTCATAATAACACGAATCTGCAGTTTTAGTTTTGTATTGAATAAATTTTTTAATTAAGATAATTTTGGTTGATTTTCAAATACTATTAATACAAGAAGAGTTAATGTTAGTTAGTGTTAAACACGCACGTTTTCAACTATTCTATATTTTCTTTTGTTATTGCATGTTGTTTTTATTTTTGTGGTAATCTTTTATTGACTTCGGTTACTGTACACTCAGTTTTGTACGTATATATTATGTCTCATGCCCCAAATAATAAAAATTAAAAAGAGTAAGTGTGAAAATTTTAGTATTAATTTAAGCCACACAACTACGATCGCCAATCCGCTAGCCCAGGATGGCGATTATGGGTATTATCTAATGTGTCCATAGTGTCCATACGCATAGATAATACGAAAAGTCTACATCCATTAGTCAACTGAAGTAGGTTGTTGATCTGAATGAATTAATGATTAGGTATGTTTTTATAACACAAATTATTTTTCTCTCAACAGTGTCACCTGCCACTCCGGGGATCGAATACGCTGACTCAAAAGACTCTCAAACCGAAAAGACTCCCATCCAGGTAAGTCTTGAGTTTCAAAAAGAAAAGGCACGTGAAATGTATGGGCACCCTTCGCTGCCAGATGCCATCACTTTACGCACAGACCCTTCAGGGCGAGGGTTGGGTGGTCAAGCCCGATAAGTCGAGCAAACCTGTTTTTAAAATACGAACTACATATATGACATAGACGTGAAGTTGTTATTTCAATGAAAACATATCTCAACTTATCGGGTTTGACCACCCAACCCTCGAGGGGGCCTACTGTGACCCAAGATCGACGTGTTGTCTCACTGTCTCTCTAACGTTCAAATTTACAAGTGCAGGAGAGAGGCAAATACGTTCGTGGTTGGCGATAGGCCTTCAGTAGCCGAAGAATATCTGAGCGTTTCAACCGTCTAATTTTGGTGGCATTATTTTTGCCGAAGTTTCTATTCGGTACAATGTGCTACTTTGTCATTTGAAGGAGGCACGGTACCTTATACAAATGACGAAGTACAACATTGAGACGTTTAGGAACTCCGACAAAAATGATGCCACCGAAATTAGGCGGTTGAAACGCTCAGGTATTCACCCAGCCGTACCATGAGTTGGAAAGTAAAGGATACGTGAGGTTTTACTCGATACGTAATGCATTATATCGCGCTCGCACTGATATATTGGAGCGAGTGCGATGGCCTGCTTTACGTATCGAGTAAAACTTAACGTTATCGATACTTGCAAAGTCATGCTACGGCTACTGGCTTTCATTTATTCACGCGTCGCGATGATTGTTTATTTCTGACGACGTTATTTCTTGCGATTAGTTTGCCGAGCGGACCCGGGCTTGATCGTGGTGATGAATCTGAATGAACGCAATTATGATCTGGATTCGTAAGATTCTACACAACCCAACTGGGTTATTATGTATATGGTGCTCCCACATTGGATGTTATTTCTGTTATATAACGTTATAAAACAAAATTTAACAAGGAAAATGTCATAGAATACTAGGATGCCAAAGAGAGAAAGCTTATGTTAGATAATAATAGCGTACCTATAACCTTTGGTAACGTCAATGAAAGATCATTATTTATTAAAACTTATAATTATCATGCTCTAAACATTATCGGTCAAACCAACTTCATGAAACAGGGCGTTTATCTTTACAACCAGCCACAAAAATAAGAACGTTCAACAAAATCAGTTTAAAATGGAGAGATTTCCGATTGACGATAGTACCAATATTGAAGCGTCCGCAGTCTGTATTTGCCCTTACGAAACAACTTCGCCCAAGAAATTTAATATAAAAGTTTCGTGATAATTCTACGCTTTTTATCGCGTTTTTTGCCGAATAGTTCTGAACTGAGTCCTTACTATGGGTAGGCGTGAGCTAACTTTATCGTCTGTGCTATTTAGGTACACCTACATAAATTTGTATCTCTTTCGCTCACAGGAATACGCGAATCATATAGATGCCATTATAATTGAAAGCTTCGTAGAATTTGTCAGCCTCCGTAGCTTAGTTGGTACTTAGGTATTTTATTGATAAAACTATCGCAAAAAATGCATTTTTAGTTTTTTTTAATACTAAAGATTTCTTTTGTCCATTTCATAAATTTCATGTCTGTCAATTAAGTGTGACAAATTAAGGTATCAGGTTTATTTGCGTAACGGCCAAAAACTGTTTTTATTAATTGAACGTAATTTTCTCTTAAAATTGACGGAATCTGGCAAACGTCGTACGACATTTTTAAATAAAAATTTGGTATTATCGTCATGGACGCACATCACAAGTTTTAATTGAGCTTGCCGTGAAACTAGGTCGATTTGTGTAAGATGTCCCAACTGTCCCAAGATATTTATTATTTCGTCACACCAATACAATAGTAAGGGAAGAGAGACCCGTTGTATCGGCCGTGTAATTTTACTTGAACTTTCTCGAAGGCACTGAATTATGATGACAGCTCAAGTTAAGGATCCCACAGAATGCGGGAAACGATTTTGGCGTAATGGCGGCGAATTTCGTCGCCGTAGGCGTAGCCGGTAGGATGCCTGCAAAGCTGGAGGTTTTGGGTTTGAAACCCGAAGAGGGCACTTCTTTGTGTATTTACTATTTTTTGTTTCTTGGCAACCTTGGCCGTGTTTCTTTTCATCATATTTAAGTAGGTAGCTGTATTTATGAAGGAATGGATGAAATATTTGTTTCAAACTTGAAGTCCATGGTTAAGTAGTTTAATTTGCAATTAGTGAGGCATGACAACATTAAATCACAATTATAGGTAAAATTACAACTTTCGCGGTAAGACCTACCTAGCTTTTCCTGAGACTTACTTTTTTAATTCATAATAATTCGGCCCAAAAAGTGATGCAACACTCGAGTTAAAAACTCGATAACAGGTTCTTTCAAAAGCGATATGGTTTATGTAATTTATCACGTGTTAGATGTACACACTGTATATCGTCGCATAATAACCACAACACGATACAATTTATTTAGACTTTATTATACAAAAGAACAGCTTATGTACAAAAGGTGAACTTAATTCTATGAGGCATTCTCTACCAGTCAACCTTAAGGTTCGGTGCTTTTCTAATATGATTGAGCTTACCGTAGGACGGGTTACGCGTCCTCGCAAGCACCCTGTATATTTTATTACATGAACCACAATGATATATTTGCCATTCACTATACCGAAATAGTTATTTATGATACAAGTGTGAAAACTAGGCTTTTTTCAGGACGAGTGTCGGTGACTATAAAACACGAGCGATGAGAGTGTTTTAAAAGCGAGAAGAGTTAGAAAAAAGCCTACTTTTCAACATGTGTATTATACAACATTTTACAATGCATTATGCGAGGAAAATCAGACTACCTTGGCAGTACCAATACCAACCAGGCTGTGCGGAAAAGTACTATGAGAATTCCTGCACACGTGCAGAAAAATACCACTTTCTGCGCATAAGTTTAACCTTAAAAATAGCACTTTCTGAGCATATTCATTGTAATATAAAAGAAATAAACAGAGATCGGACAAATGTGCGTCATTGTTCGCAATAATATGGACATGACTCCAAAGTTGATTAAGCAATTAATCATTTAATCATTTTCAGAAAATTACCTTTTTGACACCGGTAACTATGAAAACCTTGTGAATAGACCCCTCAAGGGCTTCGAAATGAAATTTCAAGAAATTATTCGTTTAATTATTAGAGATGGGCCGACTAGTCGGGAACGCCGACTATTCGGCACTATTTACACCTACCGACTAGTCGGCAAAACTGCCAATTATTCGGCACCATAATTCCTACGAAATTTTACTTACAAATAAATAAATAATAAAATAAATAATAAATAAATATCTTGGGACATCTTACACAAATCGACCTAGTCCCACGGTAAGCTCAATTAAGGCTTGTGATGTGGGTACCAGGCGACGATATATATAATAGATAGATACATATAAATAGACCTACTTAGATACATACACAACCATGACCAAGGAACAAATATTTGTGATAAATGAATACACAAATAATGCCCTCGCCGGGATTCGAACCCGGAACCTCCAGCTTCGTAGGCAGGGTCACTACCAATTAGGCTACGGAGGCTGACACAAAACAAATGCCCAAGATCTTGGTTTATTACGGAAATAACTATTTGTTTTCTGAATACTTCGAACGAAATACGCCGGTACACAAAAACATAACGTCGTTGCACCTGTAAAATCCGCTATGCGATTGATTTACGACATTGAAATAGTAACCTAGCAACTATACACAAAGAGTATTAATTAAATTAATTAAAATCCACCACATGTCGGTTTTTGCAGGCGCAACGACGTAAACAAAACTTGTCACAACATGAACGCGTGGCACATGAACAATCGGGCGATGCGAAACGAACATTTCCGATTGCACCCGAAAAATAGCCGAATGACTATAATCGACATTGCCGACTAGTCGGCCGACTGATCGGCAATTTGAGCACCGACTAGTCGGCAAAACCCCTAGTCGGCCCATGTCTATTAATTATTCATTCAATCAAATTTGGTGCCATGTCCATATTATTGCGAACAATGACGCACATTTGTCCGATCCCTGGAAATAAACAACTCTACTCCCACCTACTTAAGGCGTCACATATATAGGTCAGCGATCGCGACACAAAGCTGACAGTAGATTTATCATTCGAGGGGCGTGTTCGTACTTGGGTCTACTTTATGGGTGCTTCGGTAAATAACGGACAGAATGACAGAAGTGACAGTCTGCCTTAAGGCGAGGCTGTAGAATTCATGGTTTTGTACTTTTGTAATGATTTTTCTTTCAGATATTAATTACTATTAGACCCCGGTATCGGAGGTGCAAAATCGTAGCTGTCAAGTTCTTAGGGATGGGGTAAAAATATTTGTGATATCGATAATTAAAGTTACATATCGATAATTTTTCTTTACCATAATAATAAGCTAAGACTTTGATTAAACGCACCTATTTACGATATAAACTAAGACTATATAATTACAAAATCAACAATATATTTATTTAATGTTATGTAACATCGCCATACTTTTTATTGAGGCAATTGTCGATGAACCTTCTGAAGTTTGGGTTTTCGAATTTGGTCCAAAGTATGTTACAATTGACGAAAAACTTAAGGAGATCTCGGTTACAGTTTAATTGGGTTTAATTTTTATTCTTTTTTTATCAGTGTTTTCATACAAGATTGAGTTGCAATGCAAGATATGCAAGATTACAAATATTGGAATGGAATATCCTTTATTAAATAATCAATATTAAAGTAGAACATACGTTGTTGATTTTCTCTTGATGGCAATTCGACTCCATGTGCTTTTTTATATTCCAACATCTGGAAATGATGTGTATTCTGCAAATTGTATATTAAATGTTTTTCATTCATTTTTGAACTTCAGGGTGTTCAGCAAGAAGTGACTCCACTTTCTATTGTATAAAATATTTTAGGCGAATAGACTCGTAAACACGGCTAAATAATCGAAGACATTGTTGTTAGATGACTTTGACTACCTATCTATTGACATAAATAATTTATTATGAGTATTAATATCTCAAAAGTTTTTATACAATGTAGTGCAACTCGAAACATAATAAATGTAATAGCAACCAGAGATTTGTATTGTAATAGTAATGATTTATATATTAAATGTTAATTATTATCATAGATCCCAAAAAAGGGATACAAATAAATGGTCTTTGTACATAAAAAAATAATTGTACAAAAAATCGAGTATTAAATGTTAATTATTATCATGGATCCCGAAAAAAGGTATACAAATAAATGATCCTTGTACAGTAGGGTTCAAAATTGCATGGACAGTTTATGAATGAATTCATTCATAAATTGTCGATGTAATTATGAACGCCACTGTACATAAAAAAAATGATTGTACATAAAATCGAGTATCGATATCGACATCACAAAATATGTTTACCTATCCCTAAGTAAGAACTTGACAGCTATCATTTTGCACCTCCGATACCGGGGTCTAATTACTATACAAAAAACGTGAGGGAGGAAGGAGGAAATACAATGAGACAATCTTAGTCTCACAGTAAGCTCTAAAGGTGCTCTTTTAAGTTCTTTTCAATTTATTAAATAGAACTTTTGTACAAAAATTACTGCAATCTACATCTTAGTAATAATTTCTTCAGAAATCAGAATTTTTATTTATCAGAATACATTTATAAAAGATTTTATAAAATAAAACGTCCTTGCATTCAACATACATGCATGTGTACAAATAGTTGTTTAATTTGTTCTAGGAAAAGTATTGATAGATGTCATAAAAGTAATAAAATAATAAAAATCAGTAATTAACATGTCAGTACATTTAATTTTATAATTTAAATATTCCCTTACACTGTAAAAACAATTATCTATCAGCCAATTCGTCAATTTATGTTTAAACATATTCCCCGATAATGCCCGTAAATCGTTTGGTAAATTATTAAAAATAGTTATACTGGCATTGAAAATATTTATTTTGTATATGTCCTTGTGACTGGGTGGTTTGTACAGAAGTGACATAAGATGTGGTCTTGTCCGTCTCTCTATAAATTCACTCCGTAATTTGAAGTGTTCGGGATGTTCTTTGGCAAAAACACATATGTCCCTTATGTACAAACATGGCAGCGGCAAAATATTAAGTTTTTTAAATAGAGGAACACAGCTATCATCCATCCAAGCATTGCTCACCACCCTATTTTTTTTCAATTTAAAAATTCGTGTATTATGTCGTGCATAATGTTAGATAATTTATTTTAACTACAGTCATCATCCCTATTACCGACCTTATTACAATTCTTACGATTGATTACTCTTATAAAGAAAAGTGAAAAGACGTTAGACCAGAAATATATTTCCCACGCCAAACAGGTTCTCCCAGTACTTCAAGCGAGTAAAATCTGTTAAGATAATCTGAGCGAGTGGACGCTATACGGACGGAAATTACGACATCGTTGACGTTTTTACATTTGACTGACTGGGTGACTTTAAAAACCGTGATACAAGATAGTAAAACATTAATCTAATTTAAACTATCGTGGAGCATAATACCTGTATTTACAAATTAAACAGGTACGGTCGAGAAATTTCATTTCCTACCCATTTCGTACCTTGGTGCTTAGCCAAGTTGCCAATCGCTAGCGCTTAGTCGTCAATCGTAAGCGAAAGGCAGCTAACTGTCTTTGTCGCACTAATATGCAAGAGTGACAGAGAGGAAAAACTACGATACGCTACTTAGCGCTAGCGATTGGCAACTTGGCTAAGCATCCTTGTCATAGTAGCTATAATATGTCAGTCCTAGTAGCTTTCACATTGATTGACACTGTGACAAGGTACGAAATGGGTAGGAAATTAAATTCCTCGACTGTATCTGTCAGCCTCCGTAGCCTAGTTGGTAGTGACCCTGCCTACGAAGCTGGAGGTTCCGGGTTCGAATCCCGAGGAGGGCTTTATTTGTATATTAATTTATCACAAATATTTGTTCCTTGGTCATGGCTGTCTATGTTTTTAAGTATCTATATGTATCTATCTTTTATATACAGGGTGGAACGCAACGACGATCTTTCCCGCTACCGACCGAGTCTACCAACCATTACGATGAATTTTCTGTATGGGACAAACATCGAAATATCTTTAAAAAAAATTAACCCCTCATACAAAGTGACTGATTAGTCCGAGCGCAATAGTATGGAAAAGTCAATTTTCCATGTACGTTTTCGATGTTGGTCCCATACTGAAAGGGGTTTGGGTATTTTTGTATGGACTAGTGGCGTCATTTTTTTTTTCGTCGGCCATTGTTTATGTTACTACTATTTTGTAGTGCTACCTTAGACTAGCTTACTTACAAAATAAGTTTTGCCGTAAGTAATATCGGAGCCAAGATATGGCCCTTCAAACAATGTTATTGGACCAGTGAATATACCTAACTAAGACAGATTTAGGAGACAGTTAAGATGACTACAGGCTTATTTAAATCGATAATACTACTAACAAAGATACAAGGATATTGCCCTTAAAGTATAATAGTTAATTTAACCGACTTAAAAAAATATGATCTTAGGTAGGTATATGAAAATGCAACTGTATTTTCTTATGCGATTTCTATGCTGTCTGTTTAGTGAACATTAAAAATGTTGCAAAATGGTTTCGATAGACGGTTCACCCTCTGACAACACCATAAGGAAACACAGGTTGCACACATGCAAAATTTTTTGACATATTTCCTAGTAGGAAATGTACCTAATTAGATTAGTTTTTAGATTGGAATTGTTACTAATGCTTTCTTATGTATACAACACAACATATGTGACATTATTTGGGGTCCATATTGGCACTTATACAATTTATTCTTCGAATATTTTTACTAATACCGTTTTTTACTCATAATCATCATTACTCAGAAAAATTTTCTCATACTTTTTTTCTTACTAAAAATTATACTTCTACCTACAATGTTCATAACGATTTTTATTTCGAAATTTTATCCTCCTAAAGTCGTCAAGTAGATTAATCTATACTCATAAAGTTATTTGAAATAAATTGTTTATTTATAAACATTTTCCCGATAGGTTCACTCTGTTGTGGTATAATTCTTTTATGAATAACATAAACTATGTAGTCATAATGGGTTTTGTGCAGAAACTGTTGTGGCATACTCAACTTTAGCATATTTCTTTGTGGCAGATTTCGAGTTGTTCGAATATTATTCGAGCATAATTTCGATGCTCCTATTTATGATGAGGCATAATCTGGATGAGCATAATAAGTATCGGCATAGTTTGTTTTAGCATAACAGAGAAGGAATAATTACAACCTCTCAATATAATCGAGGTAGTAGTAATATTCTGTACGTTACTTACTGTGTTACTGAGCTGAGTACTTTCTAGGTTGCTAAAAAAAAAATAACCTCGAAGACTAAGGCGGGAGCAAAGCTCCCGCCTTAGTCTTCTAACCTAACCTATCCGAGTCGGATCTGCCCCGGAAGGTTTTGTTCGCTCGCTTCGCTCGCTCACTGCAGAAATTTTCACCCTCACAGCAAATTCTGCCTGACGAAAAAGGCAAGTTTTGAACATGTGGCTACATGCCCAAAAAAAAAATGCAAATCTAATTTCTGTCTTATAACACTCGGCGTAATTAATGATATGCCAAGATAGTTTCCGACAAAATAATATTCGAAATATTGTTATTTAAGCCAAGTGATGTTTCTGTCTCATTAAGTTGATGCCAAAATAGATTATACCAAGCCTGTTATATCCTAAGCGTTTCGGACAAAAAAAGTTTAGAGGGAACCCGTTTAGTACAGTACCTACTCTGCCACAACCTGATTTGTGCAGGTAGCTAGTTTACAGTAATAGTACGATTTATATTTAATTAAACAAAAATAATTCATACATAAAACCAGTACAGATAAAAATTAATACCTATAACATTAGAATATATAACATAAAATAAGTATAGTGAAAAATTATATAAACATAAAAGTTAGTACTAAAAATATGTATGAAAAACAATATTATGAACATAAATAATTCTATGTGATGATAATTATGAACAAAGATTATTCTAAATACCGATCATTATGAAGTTAAATTGTATAAGAAAAAAATTCGGAGTTCCAATAATCTAAGTTGCAATTTTATAAATACTTTGGCGCACCCCATTATTTGGGATAAGGGGCCTTATTGTCGATGGCTCTTACGTCCGGTGACGTCGTATTTGTATACAAACATGGCTCATAACGCCGTAAGCGCCAACGACAATAACGTCCATTTTCCCAGATAACGTCATTTGTAATTTTTAGTATTACGTTGAATTACTTTTTTATACATTTTCTGGCTCGTCGTAAACTTCATTCTCAATATTATATTTTGGCGAATCACTCTCTCTAAAAACTGTGCCGGGGGATCAAGATGTTCTTGATACCTACCCCATCCCAAGAACTATATAATTGACATTACATGTGAGCGATAGCCTAAGGTCCTCTTCCCAACAACACATGAACAATAATGTCCTAATATTGCCTCTGGGCCTTGTAAACCACCATCTACAGCAACATAAACAAAATAGTGTCTTCTGTTGGAGTGTCGCGATTGTATTCTGCCTCTTAAAAGCCACGGATCGATGCAATCGGGATTTTGGTCGCAGAAATCTTGCAAATGTTATTAGGTACCTACCCGAAAACATACGATTCGCTCGTCTACATTTATTTATATACCTGAAAAAACACGCACAAAGTCTAAAAATATGAATACTTTTATTTGTTGTTTAAAATGCGACATAAAACCTTTGACATAATTACGTTCAATAGTAGAACGTTCATCGACATCCGTCATAAAATCGCCGTGTTAAAGAAAAAAGGAACTATCTCTAAATAATCATTGACCGAAAAAGAACCTTATGTCCAAGGTTACCTTATGAGTTAAGGTTAGGTTTTACGTGGCATATACAATAGCAGTTTTAACTCATTCCGATGCATTTCATAAATAAATGTGAGTCTTTACTATAAAACTTTAAAGTATGATATCTCGGCTCCGATATAATTTAGCTATATGCACTCCATAATAAAATAAGTTTATTTTAAATTGCTCTTTTCAAATTTACCACTTTCATGAGTGGCCGCCAAAATTTAAAAACGACGCCAACTTTACCCAAACCCCTTTATCGTAATAGTTGGTAGACTCGGTCGGTAGCGGGAAAGATCGTCGTTCTGTTCCACCCTGTATATCGTCGCTTGATATCCACATCACAAGCCTTAACTGAGCTTACCGTGGTAAGTATAGATTGATTTGTATAAGATATCCCCGGATATTTATTTATTTATTGGGACTAATCAACTTTTCGATCAACACTTTTTTGTCCCGTAACGCAGTTGACCATTTCATCAAGTTTGCTAGAACAGATCTTATAAACAGTATATGCGTTAGGGCTCACACAAGTTCACATCGATACATTTATTATAGGTATTATAGGTTTTAACGGTTTTTATTGTAAATATGTGTATAGTATTAATTGACGTACATTTTGTAAGTTCATGAAAAGTAACGTAGGAGACAGAAAATATGTCGCTGTAAAAGTTGATCGGTCCATTTTCACTACGCGCGGCATGTTTCGGAGAGCCTAGGTCTCCATTATCAAGCACTGCTAATGCTAACGCGTTGTACGCGTGGAACGTGGATACGCAAATGAACACACATAGTGACTAAATACACGGGAGTTTAACCGTTCAATTATAATATTTAAAACATGAATAATAATCATTCTCAACTAGGTACTACTACGCTACGGACGTAAATTACGACATGATTGACTTATTTTTTGTTTGATTGAATATCATCATCATATCAGCCGAAAGACGTCCACTGAACGTCTGCCTGCTCCTTCCCCAAAGATTGTCACAATGACAGCGATCGACTAATTTAATTATAATAAAATTGCCGCTATATTACAAAGAAGACTTGACTTTTCAAAGTTGATCATAATTATTTATTTACAAAAATATTTTTTTATCATTTAATCCAGAAAGAATACGCGTTTAAGCAATATAAAAACATAAATAAAGTGGATTTACGTAAATATTTCATGTGTTCTAATTGGGTGTCCCTAGAAGTGAAAATGCCCCTTTGTAAGATAAAGTTTTTTAAATTCTGGTAGGTACTTTTAGATTAAAATATTAAATGTTAAAGCAAAGTGTGTTTTAGGAAATAAATAAAATAATAAGTTATCTAAAACACACTAAATATACCTATCTACACAGTAAATTTAAAATAACAAGTAAAAGAACACAAAAACTATAGAAAAACTCAGATGTTCCATACATTTCCGCCCACTAAAAACTTAGGTTTTTATAGAACATAAGATATTTTTCTCAAATTCGATGTCGTTCCCATGGTAAAAGTTTATCAATATGCTCCCAAAATGAACTCCCTAAAGTTTGGCCGGTTAATAAAAAATCTATAATATCCTTAAAGTTAACATTCGATTATAATAAATTATTTAACATGCAGATGTACGACATAATACACGAAAAAATTATTACTAAGGTGTAGATTGCAGTAATTTTTGTACAAAACTTCTATTAAATAAATTGAAAAGAACTTAAAAGAGTAGGTCATTTGGCAGTACTCGAAACGTGACGTCACTTTTGAGTATTTCATATAAAATTCCTTAGTGGTGATCGTTTTGACAGTTTGAAAAAAGATGCTAATTTGATTTGCCAGTCATCATGCCTATTTTAATTTAGGCTGTCATCGTTATCGACCGAAAGAGATAAACGGAAGCTTTCTTTGACATTTCGCCGAGTGACGCAAATGGCAGGACACGGCGTAAATACCGCAGCTCTCGAAATTGACGTGACCTTTCGTCGTGATTACTTTCTCGGATAAAGGACCTTTTACTCTTTTGTTATAAAAATAGGGACAGCTGAAAATCTTTTACATTATACCCGCGTTAGCCAATGTGGAATACCTACATTTTGCAAAGTAAAAAGCATAAGACGCGTAAAAATCCTCTAAAAATAAAAAATAAATTTTCACCCCCTTATTCATAAACGTCTCCTTACTTAGCAAGCCGCTAAGTATTTTTTGTCCTTTTCAGTCTTATCAATGTGTCGACAAAAGTGAAAGGGACAAACAATATTAGCAGCCTATCAAGTTAAAGTGGCGTTTATGAATAAGGGGTTAAAGTGAAATAAACTCCATTTTACGCGTAAACGATCAGTTAATTGAGTAGGTATCCAATTATTTTTATACATAGTACATTGAAAATGAAAATGAAAAATGAAAATATATTTATTTCACTGTGACAATTTGGTAAAGTGATTACAAGGTTGGGGCATCCTATTAAGTATAAGATACTTGTGTCAGGATGTCCCGCTCTTTCATAGCAACAGGTGGTATACAGTAAATAAACATTATTAAAACTAGTTAAAAATAAATAATCCTAATACACCTTCAACTAAGCGTCTTTGTGTGCAAACAAACCGAGTGAGTTCCGTTGTTGTATACAAAGCAACCCATTCATTTATCTATCCTTCTTTTTTTTTATACACGTTAGAACTACAAGAATAGTTATTTGTTATATGTTATACAAGGGTGCAAAGTTGTATTCCACCCGCGAGTATGGAATTGAAACACGAGCAAGCGAAAGGATTCCATAGTTGAACCACGAGCGAAGCGAACATTTGGTTCGCAGTTATAACAATAACTAGTTTATTCGTAATTTAATACGGTAACTACACTATAAGAACCATTTAAGAGGGTTCGCATTTATAACTATGTACTTCAAAAATCAAAACAAGAGGGTGCACCAAATGACTGTTTTATGAATTTTTACTCCTAAAATTTAGCATTACAAAGTATACAGATTTTAGTATTTTTACCTACAAATCAATCATTTTCATATTTTAATCGAAATGGATTCGATCGTAACTTCTTAGTTCTTAGTTAGAAGACTGAAATTCGTTCCTCGACTATCCTTAAAGATTAAAGTAACACGACATTCGTTTTCAAACATTGATTATGTTGATTATTTACATCATTCTAGCAAATTTTCTAGGTTTTATTTTTGTAATCAGGAACCGTCGACACTCAGATGTATGTTTTTTATTGTCATATCCAAAAATATGTTAACGATTGTGATACTTTGTGTATCGAACATACTTTGACTTTCGCGTATCTACATCTACACATAAAACATTGTCTTAGGTTTAGTACCTGTAAGGATAGTTGTAAGTGAAGTGTTAAATAAAATAAAATAAAAAACCAATCTCAAAATGCGACGTTAATTTACAAAGGTGCTAAAAACTACATTCGATATAAAACGTTTTATACCCCTGGAATGTCACTTTAACATTGACTTTGTAATGTCATGTCATTGTCATAGATTGTTTACATTTTTGATCTCGAATTCCATTTCAGAGCTTAGTTTACTATGTTCGAGTCGGTAAATAAAGATTATATAACCTATAACAATATTCATTGACAATGCTGACATTTCCTGACCTGAAAGACGTCGTACGATACACGTGCGAAGATGAAATCCACATCTCGTGTCGATTCAAAGCAGTCCTTTCGGTCAAGTTTCAATTTATCTCCACCCGTCTCGACTCTCATCCTTCTCGCACTTGCATCGTAATGTACAATTCTGGAGTTAAACATATGAATCAATTTTATTCGTAAGCACTGCACATCAGCTTAACAGGGATTCTGTCTCGTCATAACTAAGTGTTTTTAGAAACTCTGATGTGATGTTCTTACATTTATATAGTTGTAAGTTATATATGTTTAGTAATTTATTTATTTTATTGTATACCTTCGCAGATTGTGCTACAAATTGTCTCTTAGCGAATACTGATTTTGTAGTTGAGAGTGGAGCAACATTGTGTTTTCGTCTACGAGATATATGACTGGGATCGTATGTTAGTGACTTATGCAATCTCATGGTTATACTCAGGATGTACAGCTTTCTGATTGAAAGCAAGCCACTTAAATTGTATAGTTCTATTGTTGGGTACCTGAATGGCTTCGAGTACATAACCTTTAGAAGACAGCGTTGACCCCTCTCAACCTCTAAAAATTTGGTTTTCGCTGAACCTCCCCATACAGGTATGCAATATGATATTACTGATTGAGCTAATGTAACATATATTTGATTTAGTAACTTTTTAGTAGTTATATACCTTAACTTTTTGAATAGCCATATTAGTTTCCGTATTCTCATATTTACGTATTCTATGTGATTATACCATGACAAGCGTTGATCTAACACTATCCCCAGGTATTTCGTTGATTTAACTCTATTAATACTTATGCAGTTACATGAAGATCTGCCAAATACGTCGCATGAATGAATTTTTAAATTTAAATTGTTACTAGGTTGTGAGCTAACATATTTTGTAAAGCATATATAATTTGTTTTACTAACATTAAGTGTTAGAATGTTACGATTTAGCCAGGAGGATACTTTCCCAAGACCTACATGCCTTTCCCAAGACCTACTTCAGCGTCCCTGAATACAGACTCCCAGGAAGACCCCTCAAATACAATGGCAGTGTCATCAGCGTAAGACAGAACATGCCCAGATTGTACTGGAAGGTTAGTCAAATCGTTGATATATAGTAAAAACAATGTAGGCCCTAGGACAGAGCCCTGCGGGACACCATAAGTTATACTTTCCTCTTGACTTATGAATTCACCAACCTTAACTCTTTGAGTACGCCCCTGCAGATAATCACTCAACAAGCTCAAAGGGGTACCTCTTATTCCGGCCCTCTCCATCTTGTGAATAAGAATGGGGAGTGAGACGGTGTCAAACGCCTTTTTAAGATCAAGGAAGACTGCGAGACATTTTTTTCCCTTATCAGTCTTATCAGCTATTACTTTCGTTAGTTCCAAAATTGCATCTTCTGTTGATTTAGATTTACGAAAACCAAATTGTTTATCGGACAGTATGTTAAATTTATCGAGGTATAATATGAGACGGTTGTTAATTAATTTTTCAATAACTTTTGAGATAGCTGGCAAGACCGATATAGGCCTGTAATTGTTTACATCATCCGACTCCCCACTCTTATAAACCGGTGTAACCAGAGACTTCTTAAGTGCTTTTGGAAAAATTCCTTTTTTAAAACAGAGGTTAGTTAAATGACTTATGACAGGGGCTACTATTGCTACAGCTAGTTTAATAAATTTAGTTGTGATGCCGTCCCATCCAGGGGCACTGTCCAACCTAAGACCAACGACAATGCCATGCACCTCCTGGGGGTCCGTATCAAGAAGGGCAAAAGAGGTCGATTGTGCTGAGGTCTCATTTAGTAAGATATCCTGATTATAATTTGGGTCATGATTAACTATACCCTCAGCCAGGGACTTACCCACACTCGCAATAAAATTGTTAACGTGATTAACAGAATCAATAGGAGACGATTTAGACGTCAGCAACTCGAGACAACCGGTTCTAGTAGATTTGTAATAACTGATTTCTTTCAACGTTTTCCAAAGTGTTTTTGAATTTTTAGATGCATTTGTTAGCTTTAATTGATCATAATTACGTTTAACCTTCTTTAATAAATTGTTACAAAAATTTCGATATCGCTTATAAGTGACCTTTAAGATCGCATTATGCGGTTCCATTCGTGCTTGTAGTTGTAGTTTATTTCGATTCTTTATACAGCGTAGCAGACCGGGAGTCATCCATGGTTTTATTGTACGTTGGCTTCTAGGCAGGTTTTTTATAGTTCTACTCGTTTCAAGAGATCGACTTAGCTTTGTTATTAAATGATCAGCTACATAGTTCGGGTCATCACTAACAAGAAGAAGTTCGATATTTTCGTCCAGTAAATTTTTTATTGCGTTTTCATAGTTGACTGTGGTATATTTTTTTTGTGAACGTTCTTTAATATAATTGTTAGATAAAGTTAAAGTTAATAATACTGTAAGGTGATCTGTGATTGTGGTGTTAAGTACAGCGCAAAGGGCCGAGTATCTATTAGTGTTAATTTTGATCATAAAGTGATCCAAACAATTTAATTGCCTAGTCGGAAACGTGTGAGCCGGTAGGATCCCATGAAACGAGAGCATATTTAGATATTGCAGTCTATTTAAATTTTACGACAGAAGATCGAAAAAATGAAGGTCAAAACGAGTGGCGTTAAATTAAAACACAACCGATTAGAGTGTTTTAAATCGACACGAGCTACGAATTTCATTTTCTCACTTGTAGCTTATGACTATGATTAGTACAGATGGCCCTCCGAAGTTTAGACTTGACAATAAGATTCTAAATCCACAGCGCAGACATTGCACAGTAGGCATTTAGCTGAACTTGTGTTTATATTGGTCCTTCCGAAAATATGATAAAAATACAATATTATGTTACTGCAGACGCCGGGAAAGATGGGCTTATCGGCTGAGTAGGTATGGATAGTCATACGAAGCTGGTAAGCCCATTTCATGGCGAGGAATGTATATATAAATACTTTTCTCAAATATATATAAATGAAATAAAAAATACGACAATCAAAAAAACAGAATAAAGCTGTTTAGGCTGCCATGAAAACCGACGCCATGTTTAAAAAAAAATACTTACCGGCCTATGCCGTTAAATTCGTATGAAAATCCTTTACCATCATCTCGAGGTCATCCGCCTGCAATGTCATACTTTAAAGCCTATTATGACGAACATAATGACAACACTTCATTGCATGTTTGAGAAATAGATATTTATGACCACCCTGGCGGCTCCGATTTTTCTGGCGGCTGATACTCTTCGCTTCCCAGCCGCTCAAATTCTCACAAAAGCCCTAAATTACAGCAAATTTATTTAAACCATCACTGAAGGGTAACAAAGACAGTTTAATATCCGCGGGCAGTAAAAGGTTTCCATGTGGTATAAATGGGTCATTACTGCCCAAATTGCCTATTTGAATGAATGTGTTGGGGGATCGTAAGAGAAATGTAGGTAAATGTAGAAGTAACTACATTATAATTACACCATAAATACTTAAATAGTGGCAATGAGTAGGCCTAGCATTGTACCCACAGAATTAGATTTGGATAGAAGAAACAAGTTCATTCATTTGTATGGCGGCCGAGCGTGTCAGATTTTGTACTGAAGTTGGTACTTGCCTATGATTTTAAATATGTCTCAGGCCCTTGAGTACTCATATTTTTTTGTGTTGTTGCAATTAATATTACTTAAGGAGGCATTATTAATGTTTTTGTTCACAAAATTTGACGCCCGAAAGCTGCAAGCTGCGATTAAAGACGGACAACTCAGTAGATTTTACTGATTTCATTTGACACGCTAAGTAGATACGTTTGCTTGATCTATGGTATATATGACATCTGTGATTGTACCGAAAAGTTTCATAAGTTGCGAAACTTGCATAGTGAATGTTGTCGGTAATTTAAATTTTACAAGCAATCTAATCATGCCAAAACCATTTAAAGGTATACATGCCTTTTAAGATATATTTTATTCCTTGCTTACTGAATTTTGAAATACAATATATCTTTTTTTTTTTCTTGGAACATCTTAAACAAATCAACCTAGTCCCACGGTAGGCTAAATTAAGGCTTGTGATGTGGGTTCTAGGCGACGATATATATAATAAATAGATACATACTTAAATACATAAACAGCAATAACCAAGGAACAAAGATTGTTGATAAATAAATACACAAATAATGCCCTCGCCGTGATTCGAACCCGGTACCTCCAGCTTCGTAAGCAGAGTCAATCAAGCTGTCTATGTACTTGCATGTATTTATCTATTATATGTATCGTCACCTGGTACCCACATCACAGGCCTTAATTGAGCTTATCGTGGGACTAAGTCGATTTGTGTAAGATGTCGCAAGATATTTATTTATTTATATTTATAATACATAGCTTTAAAAAAGTGTAATCAAAAATTGTATTGTCGAAAATCTTGTATAAGGCATGGTATAATGTCCGAAAAGCAAATATTACAGAAACTAAATTCCTTTTAATAAAATAGAAACATTAATTTTTATATTAAAAAGCCTCTTACTTATCTAAAATTGTCGGAGATTATGTGGGCGACTAAAGGGGTACTTTCATCTAAAAATATTTCCATTTTGGTGAAGTAATTTGATATTTTAATAAATGGTATCGGTTTTGAAACACGATCACTATCGATATTTCTGGTATGTCGTTATTCATTATTCTCATTATTTAGCTACCTACTTAGGCACTGGTCTCACCGCGAGCTACTAAGCTATGAACTATGGGCTATAAACACGAACAAAAGATACGCAACCCCAAGTAAAAAAGAGAGACACGGCGATACTCGCCCAGCGGTGATAGCTGATAGCTGGGCGAGTATCGCCGTGTCTCTTTTATTTACACTAGAGTATCTTTTGTTCGTGTTAATAGCCGATAGTTCATAGCTTAGGTAGCTCGCGGTGAGACCAATTATGCAAAATTGGTGTGTGTGACGGCAGTAAGATGTTGTCACTACCCCAACTCTTCCCGTGGATGTCGTAAGGGATTCAAGTGTCACTGATTATTCATTTATATGAAAGATTGATGATGGGCAGCAGCATCATCATAGTGGACACTATACTGCGATCGCCAACCCGCTTTTCCAGCGTGGCGATGATGGTCATTTATCTCTACATGCATTCATACGCTTAGGTTATACAGGGTGTTTTGTTAGCGGTGTCGGAGCTTTTAATGGATTAAACTACAATCAATTTTATCGATAAATTACCATACAATTTTTTTTGTGCCAACGATAATTAAATGGCGGCCATTTTAAAATTTCAAACAGACGAATACGGGCGCACGTGATATTTCTGAAATTATACGTTTGTTATCGGTCCTATCCCTGCAAAAAAAACTCGTTAGGGAGCTCATTAGATAAGCAAACTAATTAAGCTAATCATTTGACTCAACTATTTGAACAACAAGAATAAAAAAAAAATTAATTAAAAATAGTAAAAAATTCACCTTAGTTTTTCAATTAATTTAATTTGGCATGAAAACTAGGTCGTTAAAATAAGTTTTTGGTGTTGTTATTTATTAGTGCAGTATGTTAGCTAAAAAATAACACCATAATTACAGATATACCTTAAGTACTTTAGGAATTACAAGTGCTCAAACATACACCAAAACAGCTGCATTTAGCGTTCCCGATGCAAAATCCATAAACAAATGAATGTCAGCAGTGTACTGACTAGTAAAGTGGCCGCCTTCCATCCATCCAGTGCATGTTTGAGCACTTCTAATTCCTAAAGTACTTAAGGTATAACTGTAATTATGGTGTTGCGTTTTAGCTAACATCCTGTACTAACAAATAACAACACCAAAAACCTATCTTAACGACCTAGTTTTCATGCAAAATTAAATTAATTGAAAAAGTAAGGTGAATTTTTTACTATTTTTAATTTAAAAAAAAATTTTAACCTTTTTGTTCAAATAGTTGAGTCAAATGATTAGCTTAATTAGTTTGCTTATCTAATGAGCTCTCTAACGAGTTTTTTTTTGCAGGGATAGGACCGATAACAAACGTATAATTCCAGAATAATCACGTGCGCCCGTATTCGTCTGTTTGGAATTTAAAAATGGCCGCCATTTAACTATCGTTGGCACAAAAAAAAATTGTATGGTAATTTATCGATAAAATTGATTGTACTTTAAGCCCTTAAAAGCTCCGACACCGCTAACTAAACACCCTGTATACTGTATACAACGTCACGTGAAATGCACCGCAATTAAGAAGCACCTAATTTGTTTTTCAAAAATCCTTAAATGCAGAATTTATTGTTTTAAAAAATAAAGGAAAGTCTCCCTTACACAAATGTGCTATTTACAATACCTATTTAAGTTAGTTACTATCCATGTAGTATTCGATTTTTCCACACTGTATAGGAGAAACTGAAATAGACTAATGATGATTATATAATAAATAATATTTTTTTCAAATCATCGAAACATTTGCAATATTCTTTATAAAATACCAAACCCAAAATATTATCTCTTTAGGATATTTTTGGTTTGAGTTGCCTACTTTCAATAGGTAACAGTACAGACCTATGTACAGACAGTCAAGTGCAAAAATATATACCGAAAGAATCTTCTTATTTATATCTCATTTGTCAGCCTCCGTAGCCTAGTTGGTAGTGACTCTGCCTACGAAGCTGGAGGTTCCGGGTTCGAATCCCGGTGACGGCATTATTTGTGTATTTATTTGTCACAAATATTTGTTCCTTGGTCATGGCTGTCTATGTATTTAAGTATCTATTATATTTATATATTTCGTCACCTGGTACCGACATCACAAGCCTTAATTGAGCTTACCGTGGGACTAAATTGTCACTAAATTGTTAATTTTCTATTTTATTATTATTGTTAAAATCATGACGATTAGAGACCTTTTACATCTCTAAATCTTAATATCTCTTTATTCTGACAACTAGAGGACCTTTACATCTCTAGTAGTATAGATATAGATACTTAATAATGTTGTGAACTTGTACAATAATAATTATTTTTGTTTAATATTATGATCCTTTATTTATTTCTGTCTTTTATAAAAATGTCTATAATAATCTTTTTTTTATGTAATACATTCTTTAATGCATGTTATTTTAATATGATGTATTATTATACTGTTTTGAAAAAATAAGTCCACCTGAGTTTCTTATTGGTTCTTCTCAGGAACGGCGTAGGGTTTGAACCAGTAGTAGATTTTTTTTCTCTCTCTTGATAATGTCAGACGATTCGAAAGTGCTTATTAATAAGCTTACTTGAATAAATAATTGTTTGACTTTGACTTTGACTTTGACTAGGTCGATTTGTGTAAGATGTTCCAAGATATTTATGTATTTATTTATATTATAAATAATCAATTTCTCAAATCATCGAAACATTTGCAGCATTATCTATAATTACCAAACCCGAAATATTAGCTCTTTAGGATATTTTCTGCCCGAGTTACCTACTTACAATAGGTACCTACAGTACAGGTACAGACCTATGTACAGTCAAGTGCAAAAATATGTACCGAAAGAATCTTCTTATAAATGTGTTACGTTACGATGTGCTTATTACACAATTAAAAATCACTAGTACATATTTTTGAGCATTTTTACATACACCTTATTTTGCGTTTGACTGTACATAGTGGAGGCACATATTCCACCGATTTCATGAATTTCATCCAATCTACTCAACGTCAAATGCAAATTCCAATATTTCGCTCAATTTTCGTAAAAATATCTGTGAAACAATACACTTGACGACCGTAATGAAAATTGATGGTGAAACACATAGGTAGTTTATTCGTTTACGATGGAGTAATAAGTTGGCATAAATACTCTCGATGAATGAATACAGTCAGGTGGAATTTTTCATTAAAAATAATGCAAACCGTGAGTGTAAATAAATAGAAATGAAGATGTATATGACTAGCATCATCAGCCTATGTTAATCTACTGCTGGACGTAGGCCTCTCCTATTACTACATCAGGAGGTAAATGCCCATAATCGCCACGCTGGGCAAGCGGATTGGCGATCGCAGTAATGTGTCCACTATGATGACGCTGCTGCCATCAATCTTGTAGAATGGTCAGTGACACTTCAATACCTTAGTCGACTCTTACGACACCCGCAGGAGGAGTTGGGGCGGTGACAAATGTATTCTTACTGCCGTCACCACACGGCAAACACGACATTAAAGACTAGCATGCAGCAGCATTTTCCCGTGACTTCATTTCTGTTTAGTTTCGATAAGCCTAAATTGTTACAAAACTAAATTAGACCGCACACCGATAAAAATGTGAAAAAATCTGCCTCTCACTCAAATGACGCATTCGTGGTAGACAAAGATAGATGACCGAAATTCACGATTTTAGCGGTAGTACTAATAATGCGTTGCGGTGCAGTGTCATAAATCAGCCTTAAAAGTATTTATAGCACAAAAATAACACTGCAGCAGAAAACCTACCAACTTCAGGTTTTTTTTATTTCGATATTCTGTCTCTATCACACCGATAACGCTTTCGTTGGAGTAACAAGGACAGATACTCGCTGTACGATTTTCGAAGCTCCCGGTATTTCCCCGAGTTTATTTTCGCGCTAGTAAATAAAAGGGTTTTCATACAAATTAATTGTTTGGTTAGCTTTCTGGATTAAAACTCCACTGCACTGTATTTTATGATTCGCTGAATGGTTGGTGATAAAACGCTCTTAAAGCTGATGTATGATAGTGTTGTGATAAAAGCTCACTTTGAGGCTTTAAATATTGCCTAAGCCTTATTTGTTGTCTTATTGATTTTGTCCATTGTACCCTTGTATTATTTCACTGTGAAGAAGAAAGTCTTTGATCAGTATGTATTGCCAGTGATGGAATACGGTACAGAAACGTGGTCGTTTACAATGGGTCTCATAAGAAGGTCACCAAAAGGGCAAAGGAGAATGTTATGCTAGGAGTCTCTCTATGAGATTGAATTAGAAATGAGGCCATCCGCAGCAGATCCAAAGTAGGTACAGCTCTCCAAATCTCTAAACTGAAGTGGCAGTGACCGGAGCATATTGCACGTAGAAGTAGAACCGATGACCGTTGAAATATAGGTAGTTGAGCGTTTGAGAGCCTTAATAATTCAAGCCTTTAAGACTTGCAATCTTAAGAATTCGAGGCTTTGAGACTACAATTTTAAGAATTCGAGCCTTTAAGACTCTCCAGTTTTAAGAATTCGAGCCTTTGAGACTGCAGTCATTAGAGCCTTTAAGCCTCAAAATAAGGGTTAATTCACAACTCTAGTGCTTGACTGTAATAAAACCTGCAAATAGATTACTAAAACGCTAACGTTCGCTTTTAATGAAACTTTTATAACTTGTCATTAAAATGTAATGTACAGAATTGCAACCCAACGGTTTTTTGCGTGTACGCGTGATATAAAAAACTGAAATTACACATTAAATTTATCTCAAAAAACATACATTATTACAGAGTTTTTATGACTCAGGACCAATTTAAATTTGGCATTTCTAATGAAAACGTGCCAGAGTCGATTACAAAAAAATGTTCATAGTTAACGCCTTAAAACAATTGATAGATCGCCTCAATTTTGTTACGAAGGTTATTGATACAAACTGTATGGTATACTCTGTCGAACGACTTTTGGCAGTAGAATTTTTTTTTGAATATTTATCAAGCAAAAACTTCCGATATGTAGCTATATGAATGACAGATTGTATGATATTTTCAGTCGTATGAACATTTTTCATTTGTTATTTAAACTTATACTCGTACCTACATATAAAAATAAACAGTATAATTACGCAAAACAATAAAATTTTTATGGCATTTTTTTTAAAGAATTGTATTGCAAAGCATTTTGTAAGGCGGTGTCGGAATATATAGTTAAAAAAAAAAATGTAGGTAGAAATAGCTCACGGTGCTGAATAGAACCCATATTATAAAAAATACCTTTGGTACAAAAAAGTGAGGGGGGGGGGGCAACTTCGCAAAAAATGGCCCCATCTGCCGCCATTTTGATGGCACGGCGGCCATTTTGTGGCCCCGTCCCAAGACATGGCGCTAAAGTTTAATTAAATATAAAACATTCCAACTTTTCCCATCTAATCCGATTAATTAATGTCGAATGACATTAATAACTTGCAGTTTAATAATTTTAATCGGAAGGGATCGTAATTCGGATTGATTAATCACATTAATTTCTGGCTTAGCGGGAAGTTTTGCAAAGATATTTCGTACTGATTATTTTGGATTAGCATTAAATTTCACACTGAAAATTATAAAAGGGTCAATAAATTTTTTTTTGTCTGTTATTGCCATGGTTACGGTCTCCCGAGTTACGCTGGTTTTAATGATGTGCTCCTTAAACTATCCAAAACATGTCATATTTCTGCAAACGTGTTTCGAGATATGCTTCAAAGACATAGAATTAGATTTGGATAGAAGAAACAAGTTCATTCATTTGTATGGCGGCCGAGCGTGTCAGATTTTGTACTGAAGTTGTTACTTGCCTATAATTTTAAATATGTCTCAGGCCCTTGAGTATTCATATTTTTTTGTGTTGTTGCAATTAATATTACTTAAGGAGGCATTATTAATGTTTTTGTTCACTTCAACTTACAAAATTCGACACCCGAAAGCTGCAAGCTGCGATTAAAGACTGACAACTCAGTGGATACTGAGTTCATTTGACACGCTAAGTGGATACGTTTGCTTGATCTATGGTATATATGACATCTGTGGTGAAAGACATCAAATGCCATGGAAAATCAGCAATATTTGCCACATTTTTTATTTATTTTCTGATGAATGATATATGTACATTGGTACCCGTGTAGTGAAAACATACATGTGCGTATGTAGTATGTTACCGTGGGTTGCAAACAGTTACGAAACAAACGGAAAACACACAGCAATGAATTATTTAAATTCGATAAACTCGTTCGTTGAGCGAGTAATGAAATGCGGTACAAATTGCAGCCGCAAGCGGATAACCGTATATTGATTTAAGCTTTCACGATTATCACTCATTTTTTAATGACAAACGGGTCTTAATCGTGTAAACTTACGTCTTTTATCTTGACGTTTTGTGCATGACGTTAGGTTTAGTTTAGGTGATTAAGTAAAATATTAGAAATATTTTTTTTTATATACGTGCTTTGTTACATTCTTTCACGCATTTTAGGTCCAACAAGTAACTGAAGTATGTAAAGCTGGATTCAATGTACCGATTTCACTAAAATGCAAGATAGCATACTTTTCTATTAAAATTTCTTCATGTATGTATTATGTTAAGCAAAATTGTATGTAGATTTTGAAGAAAAAAAAACACAGGAACCATGTCATAACGACAAGTAGTAAGAGATTTCTTACAATCTGATTTCCAAATTCACTTTGACACAGTTCATAGTGGCATAGGGTTATAAATTAATCTCTCTCGATATTATTTTTAGTCCTGACTTAACATATTACGCATTTTAAAATATGAATGAGTACTGAGTAAGTACTTGACATGTTCATTTCTTGAGATCTGTAGAGTGACTTACTATCATGCATCTTGGACGCTACGCTTGTTTGTTACTTAGACGATAATAGTCATTTAAGATACAAGTGTGGAAAGTGGGCTTATTTCAGGACAAGTGTCGGTGACTGTAAAATACGAGTGAAGCGTGTGTTTTAAAAACCCTACGAGTTAAAAAAGCCAACATTTCAACATGTGCAGGTATGATACAACATTTTACAATGTATTATGCGAGGAAACTGCGGTGGAAACACGTGCGGAAAAGTATCACTTTCTGTGTATAAGTTTACCCTTAAAAAGACGACTTTCTGAGCATATGAATTACAAATAAATATTTTCAATAAAATATTAATAAAAACATTGTTACTTGCGCCATACGCCATGTGTGGAGGGTGTGGCGTATGGCGTACAGCGTCTCGTGGCGTAATGGTCCCACGACACGATAGCGATACGATATTAGGCTGTAAAGAATCTCAAATAAAAAAAAATCTGCTTCTTTTACGCACTAGTGGTAAAAGTGGTTCATTTCTTGTCAGATCGAAACTTTGGACTTCGGAGGGACAATTGTACTGAAAAACGTCGTACGATATATACTGTACGAAAAGGAAATTTAACCCGTGTCGATTTAAAACACTCCCTTCGATCGTGCTTTAATTTATCGCCACACGTTCAAAATCCATTTTTGCTCGCATGTATCGTAATGTACTATTTTACACTGAAGAGAGATAAGCGCGTCAATTTCCACTGCAAGGTGAGAATACTAAAATTACAACAGTATTTTGAAGTCATATTTTATCAAAAAACAAACAAAAACAGAAAGAATTCTAGGTCGTTAAGGTGATGCGGGGTAAATGCAACAAATTTGAATTTCTCTTTATCTAGTTTCAGGAACTTTTGGAAGATACCTAGAACATTGTTTGATTTATCAAAAGCAACACAATTGTAGGTAGAATATTTATACAAAACTCATTATATTAAGACAAAATTCAATTAGTTGCATTTACTTCACAGTCACCGTGTGGTGACGGCAGTAAGAATACATTTGTCACCACCCCAACTCCTCCTTCGGGTGTCATAAGAGTCGACTAAGGGATTGAAGTGTCACTGACCATTATTTGACAAAATATTGATGATGGGTAGCAGCGTCATCATAGTGGACACATTACTGCGATCGCCAATCCGCTTGCCAAGCGTGACGATTATGGGCATTTACCTCCTAATGCGTCTATACGCATAGTTAATAGGAGAGGCCTACGTCCAGCAGAGGACTATCATAGGCTGATGATGATGATGATGATGACTTCACAGTTGCATTTGCTCTGCATGACCTTACTTAACAATAAGTCATTTATTATAATACTTTGAGAAAAAATCACCCCAAAATTCCAATTAATATTTATTATAATTATTGTATTGTTTATTGTATGCTTATGAGGTTGAAATATTACCATCTTATAGCCTTGTGAAATGACAACACATTCAATATTATAATATGTGTACGAGTATTTCTCAGTTAAGAGGCATCAGGACTTGTAATTCCATACCAACGTACAGTCAACGTCAAAGATACCAATGCTGTTAAAGTGCACAAATAATAAATATTATTTTTAAATAATTTTATTGCTTTAAAAGAATGCATATGTATATCAAAATGTATTAGGATTTCCCTATTTTTTCCATATAAACCAAAAAAAACATATAATGTTACCTTATCGTACGATAACTCCGTGGATATAAAAATAGCAAGTAATAAAAAATCCACTTTTTCCATACATTTTAGGCGGTTTTTTTAAACACTCTAAAATGTTACCTGCACCAATCTACCTAACGATTATGTTCTTTTTTGGATTGTAAGATTAATGCAAGAAAATTACAATATTGTATAATCTGATGTTAAAAAGGATTTACTATCCTGTAAATGTTTGAAAATTCTCTTTGAAATCAGTTTTCTGTAAAAAAATTCACCCATCTCGTAATCCTCGACCGCGAGTGTAAGTAGTTCTTCTCAAACTTGCTACGGAATGTTGATGTTACTTACTTTAAATTAAACCCGGAAATACTATGTATCCGGTGTCATGTGCTATGATGATATGTAAAGAGATTTCATGTATTTATTTCACACCTACGACTGCAAACAGACTGTTTTTTGTTTTGAAACGTCAAATTGTGACACTAGGTCAAATTCAGCCACAGAAAAATAAATAACCTTAGAACCGATGTCTATACCAACAGGTAAAAGAATACCTCAAACAGATTAAAAAAAAGTTAGGCGAGAATGTTTTTTTTTTAATCTTTTACGATACTGTACTATTGGTATATTTACAAATGAAACAGTATGTTTCGGCAAAATCAGTTCGTTTTATTTCGTGGCAAGTTTGAGAAAAGCACTATACAAATCTCGGCGAGAAACAGGGTTACAGGCCGCGTATCCCTATCTGGCCTCAGTTCCTTCGGCCAGATATATCTACTTGGCCTGTAACCCTTCGTTTCCCGTCCTCTATAGTAATGTACTTTATCAGGAAGACAGTTAACACACGTCATATTGCGTTCATTGCAATATCAACGCCAACATAATTTTATAGAGGTACTTACTTAACTTACTCTCAAATTTGAAAATAGGCTTACGTCGTTCCTCCCCTTAAGACGGCTATTGTACGGCCCTCAAACAATGTACTCGTTAACAAATATTGCTTCAATATTGCGCTTAATAAGAGCATTATAATTATTTTAATTGGATTTCTTAAACAATGGTGCAGATAATGTGGAGGGAGCTCGAAATTGTAATTCCATTTGCTCCATTTTCAACCACTTCAACCACAAAACATTAACCTATTTTGAAATAATAAACAATATTAATAGAATTGCAAGGTTTCTAATTGTTTAAATTTGTAACGCGATTGTATAAAATTAAATATTTAAATATCATGGGGCAATCGTCCATATTAGGCTGCTTGGTGACGGCAGTAAGAATACACTTATCACCACCCCAACTCTTCCCGTGGGTATCGTAAGAGTCGACTAAGGGATTGAAGTGTCGCTGACCATTTATTTAATAATTGTGCAATAAACATTATTTAACAGTTGTTCCGTGGGTTAGCTGTGTTTGGGTCTTATCATAAAGCGGTCCAGACGAATGCTTTTCATGTCCATTGGGGATGTTAAAAATACCGTCAAACGTCGAAGAAATTATGCAGATGTTGATACCAGACCACCAGATAGACATGCGCCTTTGACACCAGTTTATCAACTGCGTAGTAAAGTGGGTACAAATAATAACATATATTTAATTTTAATTTATATTAAGTTTTGTTTAATATCGTTGATTTTTTTATCGTTCAGTTTATCGATATTTTACTTTCACAGCCCTAAACTTTTATCGATAAGTTAATCATTCAATGCGGATATAAGGTCGAATGGATCTGACAAATTATTTTGCAGATTTAATAATCTTCTAATTCTTAGATCTAGAAACGGCTGAAGTTATATGTTGATGTGCTCATCGAAAGTGTATTAGAACAAAAAAAAGAAGGGAATCATTACTACTAAGCCAGTAAATTACACTTTAAGACATGCACCTCGAACAGATCCATACGACCCTATGACGCTACAACGAAAAGTTCAGAAACAGGTCTAATGTACCTGATACAGCTCCAATGTAAAGTACACGAAATGGACTGCCGCAATGAACGTGTTAAACGCATCACGTTTGGCGTCTAAATCAGCTCTCCGCAGCTCTTCAAAAAGTTCCATTTTTCTTTTTATAGGTAGGTAAATTGTCTATTTTTTAATTTTAGTATAATTTTAGTTTGTAATTAATTTTATCTTCCCTACATAGTATAAAAGAAAGTCACTTTTTCTGTCCCTATGTCCCTTCGTACGCTTAAATCTTTAAAACTACGTTTAAAAGGTTTTTATGATGTAGGTATAGTACCCGTGCGAAGCCGGGTCGGGTCGCTAGTAATATTATATGTTAACTTGTCTATAATATTATAATATATTAATATTCTTATTAAAAAGTTCCACCTTTTGGTGGATCAGGCGCCGCCATTCTGGACGGCATCGGCAACTGGCCTTATCCTCCCATTTAAATGGGTCTATGTCGTTTCATGTGTCTTTTCTGATATATCTGATAGCGACCATTACTAGCCTATAGGCCAACTTTCTTATCACATAACATGTCCATACTGTATGTACTTGTTCATTGGCAGCTAAAAATGTGTGAACGATTTTAATTCTTAAGCGTTTGGGATACGTTCCGATGTGTATACATGTTATTAGGCGTGTGACATAATCCGGAATATGTCACTAATGTGGACCGCTTTCACTGGCGCACATGTTCCGGCTATATCTGATAACATTACGTTCATGCTGTATGTAAAGTTACGTAGAATTACCAGGAATCGGAACCGGTTTCTTAGAAAAACCTCGATATAGCCCAATATTTTTAAATCTTTTGTAGTCTTTATGTAGTACACAATATTTTATGCAATCAGGAACATCGTATTTCTAAATTACTCCATTAACTAAGGGTGGGTTTACAACAAGCGAACGAACGCTCATTCTATCCCCACTCTATGAAATTCGTTCGTTACACAAAACGTAATTCGTCGAAATTCGTTGATTTCGTAGAGTGGGGGATAGAATGAGCATTCGCTCGTTTAGTGTATACCCACCTTTAAAAAACCTGTTTTTTCTCCTTCTTCTTTAAATTCAACAGCAGTTACACGTATGTTGTGTAAGTATTAAAAAACAATTGAAATGCTAATGTACGTACGAGTAGGTACTAGTTTTTACCAACAATAAAAAATATACAGCTCCCGATTTGGAAGTAAACTATATTTATTTAACATCGTTATTGGCATTCCTCAAAACAATGACAAACAAGCCCTTTTCTCCCTTTGTACACGAAAACAAAAACAAGATACTTTCATACAAAAGGTAGCTGTTTACCTTAACAAGCGTGAAAACATCAAAACATCTTGAAAGGAAATCACGACGAAGACTGTGTAACTATCAAAAAAGCAAAAACATGCACGAAAAAGTATAGGGTAGGAGATCTGGCTATAGGGTCATAATAATTCGGGTAAATGTAAATACATGTAACTGTAATAAAAGTGACCATTTCATCGTCTGTTTATTAACTTATGAACCAAATTTAAGTGTTACATTATACAGTCAAGTGCAAAAATAAGTATCGAAAGAATCCGCTCATAATATATTACCACGTTCTTATTAATGTGCATTCAGACCAAAAGAGCATTCGCTGTTCTATCCCCCGGTCTACGAAATCCACCAATCACGTTTTGTGTAATGTTCGAATTTCGTAGAGAGTGGGAGGTTAGAATAGCGAATGTTCGCTTGGTCTGAATGCACCTTTACACAGAATTAGAGTGCACTGGGACATATTTTTGAACATTTTTGTATACACCTTATTTTGTCTTCGACTGTATGATAACTAGATATAATTACAGTAAAATTGGCATAATTGATAAATAAACACCCTAAAAATTGATTACTTACATCACACTCTTGCGTGAAATTGCCCGTTCCCCAAAGACCAAATTTGATTTATTTTTATTATTCTTCATCATCATAAACTTAAAGAGATATTCTCTTGTCGGTGGAGTAACTTCCAGCCCTCTCTATCCTGTGCTAGCACTTTGAGACACTGATACGACACCACCCCCGCTCTTTCCATCACTTGGTCCATGTAGCTTCATCTTGGTCTGCCTCTTTCTCTTTTACCTTCTATCTTGCCCTCAAGGATGGTTTTGAAGAAATGGTCGTGTCGAATAAATTTTTATTATTCTACCGTGTCTTTTAAGCATCTAAAAGTAAATTGTCGACTTTTTTTACATACTTTATACATCAAAACCCGAAATTGAATGCCGGTATTGTATCAAAATAATACCGGTATACGATGACTGATTCAAATAAACTGTGTTGCCTGATAGATATATTAGATATATCAAACAATTTGGCAAATCGGTACATTTGTCTTCCGTCCCGAAGGCAAAGGGGTAGCAACGAGTGAATCGGAGATTTTTCGGGGGAAAATATTTTCTTGTTTTTTCTTTTTGATATATTGATATCTATTACGTAGTAATTTGTTTGGCAGTTTGCGGAATCGTGCTCGTCCTCCTAACATAATGAAAAAAAAAGCGAATATAAAAAAGTTACATTGTAATTGTATTTGGTATTCTATGAAACTCTTACATTATAATCCTGGACTCCACTTCGACATAGACTTCTCTTATTAACTATGTAGATACTTGCTTGCTCGTGTACCTTAGTTACCTACACGTAGTTACCAGTAGCTGTGAACTACAAATGTCGCCAACGTAACTTAACTCGAATTTCAATTATTTTATAAGGTTAAAATTCCTATCTCCTTTTCGGTATTTCATCTCTTCCCAGTATGTCAACTTGATTAAGCAACGATGCTTGTAATGTAACTTGTACCTATACTATATAAAATTATTTTCGAAGACCGGTCCACCAACTATCGCCAACAAGTTTACCATTCGTGAACTCTAAACGTATTGGAACAAGGGTCATACCATATCAGCCAATAAGTATGGGAACTAGTCGCTAACAGCTAACTGGTCAAGTTAAAGTGCATGATCAGATATTTTGGTCACCCTGGCCGTTCCGATATATCTGATAGGTCAGTTACTCCGTAAAGATGGCAGTTCCGAAATATCGGGTGCTCATAGCAATTTATACGGTAGGTACATAACCCGTTTTAAGTTATACTAATAAATGGAGTACTTATAAATACGGTTTTCGAATTTCGACTGTCATTTCGCAAGCAATAAAAATAATGTTTTATCTCCCCCGCCGTAATAGTGAATGCATCCTTAGTCTTTTCGGAAAATGATGGCACGTGAACTCTATCGTCGTGCTTTATTGCTAAATGCCCTCATTTACAGAACACACTGTAATAGTAAATAGGGTAAGCGAGGAAATATTGCAGGGATATTAATATTAAACGCGCTTTACAAATAGACGCTAAACTACGACATTTATGCGGCTTACCTAACCAACCGTCTAGTCGTTTCTTACTTGGTAGTGTCCTGCTCCTTGTGTATTTAGCACGAAAAAAATTGTCGTTAAATACCCACAACATAACGCTTAATTGATCTTACCGTGGAACTAGGTCGACTTCTAGAATGTCCCATAATATTTATTTGTTAGGCAGTGCTTGCTTAACTTTGTTCCTGAAACCATTTTTTGAAACCGGTTAACAGCAGAACATTATCAAAACGTTCTTGTTAATTTACCGATTTGGAAATCAAATGGATGAGTAAACGCGGATTTACACCTGGCACCATAATTTGTTTAAGAAACATTCGTGTTTTTATAGTTCAGAGTTTAACTGAAACAAACCACTAGTTTTTACTTTTTACCGATCCTTTGTCCGTGTCTATTTCCGTAATTTGATTAGTAGAGATCGTTAAGTATTGAAACCGTTGTGTAGCACATACCCACCTTATTAACACGCTTTTATTAGCTTCACTTGTAACTATGTATGTAAGAAAATCTTGGACAATACAAATACATGTCTAGCTAAGAAACGTTATTACAAATCCAATATGGCGGTCTCCCCAAGATGTTGGGAATCAACCAATCAGGAATTCGAGAAAAGCGTGTTTTTAGTTTTTTAAACGATTGCAATTTTTTTATATTCAAAGTCAAAGTCGAATTATTCTTTATTCAAGTAAGCTTATTAATAAGCATTTTCGAATCGGACAGAGTAACAAAAAAAATCTACTACCGGTTCTAACCCTACACCACTGTACTGAGAAGAACAAGTAAGAAACTAATAGGGACTATTTTATTATTATAAATTATGATTCTCAATGATGGCAAAGTTAAATGGCACAGATGCTCGGTGTGCAAATATAATAGCACCGCTTTTATTAAAATATTCCGCCACCAGGAAACTGCCCTTTAATATCGGATACAAGGACAGTTTTTACAAGTTACAGGCTAACGTTATGGCATTTTGCAAGCTTTTAGCATAAAAAATTGAGAATGTCATAGCGAATAGCACAGAAACAAGTAAAAATAGTACGCCAATTCACCCACTTGACTTGACCATAAAACTGCGTTTACAGGAATCTCTGGAACTAGTGATTTTTCGGTTTTTGGTTTCACGAGCGTAATGAGATAAATGAATAGGTACCTACACGATCCGTTTTAGGAAACCAATTCGTAATAATTACCGATAATCGACGTAATCTTAAAATATAAAATACGTATGAAATATGTATTTTATTAATTAGGCAAGATACAATTCTTATGCAATTCTGCATTTGGAATTATAAATATAATTAATATAGTGTTTGGCGAGTTTGAGCGCCGTAAATTAGGATCACATGTCAACAAAATTTCAGGGCCGTTTTTGTAAGGCAATTTCGTACAGCCTATACCTTCCATGTTTTATTTGTTCGTAGTCAAGAGCCCTTTATCCGTATAAATTATTGTCCTATCCCCGACATTCAATTTTAAGGATCCGGGTTTGATTCGCCATCAAATTTTATTTTACGTTTGTTGGCGTTCATTTTCAGTTTACATACGCGTAACGACGAGATGACAAAGCGTTGTTTATAAAGGTCTCGTAAACCTAAAATACCATAGCCCTTATAACCTTATAAGTCACCTTTAATAATGAAAATTTTTGAAATATTTTCTTAGGTTTCATGTCTTGATTTTTGTCGTTAACCCTTAATTTGGCATTGTTCGTCACAATGAACATGGTCTTCGACCCACTTTTTGTATTTTTTTTTAAGACAGAATTTTCTGCTCTATACAATGGCGAGGAGGCTAGAACGCACGATTTTTTTGAAATTTGCCAAATTAAGGGTTAATTGCTAAATTCCCAGTCACCAATTGAGCTGAATATCTAAAGTCGCGTAAATATATATATGGCACCTAAATCGTACTGACGTCGGCTGTACGGTCGAGGAAATTGAATGTTTAGCACTTTACGGATCACTTTGCATTGGACGTTCTTAGTTCATACAACACAACTAAATTAACTTGAACCGAAGGGCTAAACATTTAATTTCCTCGACTGTACATAATGTAGAAAAATTACATGGTTCTAAAAATTATTACATACGAAAAATATAAATTTTTCGTAGTTCAAAGTTTAATGTTTCCGTTCAATTGTCCATACCATACCTAATTTGTTACACGTCAACTTAATTAGTTATAAATTCTGCGGTACATAATATTGATTAATTTTGCTCCATGTTTACCATTAATTTGTCACGTGCAAATGAGTTTTTTTAATGTTTTTGATTTTGATGGATTATACGTCGTACACAAACTATTAAAGTGTCCCAAAAAGGAGTTCTTTGAAATTCTTATGTTTTAATTGATACTGAAAGTACACAGAATAAGGTTGATTATGCGAAGCACATCAGACAAATAACTTCGAAAGCTTTGTTGTGACATACCACATTATTGATCGAATTATTCAATCATTATATATAAATATGGGTGAATTGCCTTTTGCACCGTTGAATCTCCTCCTTCAAAGAATAGTTTCTTAATAAACACAGAAATTTGACTTCAAATTACCCCATACAAATAAACTAATGTTGTTCAATCGCATAATCTCAAATTATTATTTTTTATTGACTCAATAAACTAAGCAATTATACATGTATACATATTTTTTGACAGTTTATTGGCAAATGGTAGCACTCATGTTTCCTTTAATACGGTGTACAGTGTAAGTGCTTAGCACTCGTACAAACTACAACACACATATCACATCTAGGACAGGTTAGGAGTGACGGCATCAGTATCCGACAAGGACCCAAAGATGTACCTACACTATTATTTACAATTTATTACGTATAGGTACCATTATTTAAAACTTGACCTTTTTTCTATTTAGATGAACAAAACTCAAAAATCCAGACAATATTCGATATAACTCTGAAGATAAACATTTAAACAAAATAAATATTCTCCCAGGAAGGGAAACCAACCAAGAAACCTGTGGTTCTACCGCGAACACCAAAACCCCTAAATTCTGAACATCTGTCTCTCTCAATCCAACGGAAGCACCATTAGGATGACAGAATGATGCTGGAAATTTTCGATTTTCGATGTTATAGCAGACCCTCTGTTTGAGGAAAATTTTTGGGCCAATTCATCACGCGCCATACATGCATAATGTAAGTAAATAAACTGTCGAGATAACCTCCTTTTGCGGAATCGAGGAAAATTGTGAAAAATACTCTGGGACTTTTGGGAGTCAATGTTTCATAACAGAACAGTAGCCGTACCATGATTTGGAAAGTAAAGGATAAAAATAAATATGCGATTTAAAGGTGCGAGTGTGACCGTACCAATGCTTAAAAAACCGGCTAAGAGCATGTCGGGCCATGCTCAGTGTAGTTCCGTAGTTATTCAAAAACGGCTGGGCCGATTATGTTCGAAATAGTTTTATTATAAAGTACTCTATAAGCCCACTATTCATGATTTTTTTCATACTTTTGGACCTACGAGTCATAAGTTAGAGGGGGGGGACATTTTTTTTTTCTTCTGGAGTGATTATTTCAAATAACTTTAAGGCCTCTTGAACAAGGTTTGTATAAGACAATTTTTTTCAGAAATAATTGTTCTGAAAGTGTAAACATTGACATCATTCTAGACTAACACCCTTAGTCATAAACGCCTCTTAACTTAACAAGTTGCTAAGTTAGTAGTAAGTTGTATTGTTTATCTCTTTTGCTCTTACGGACACATTGTTAAGACCGAAAGGGACAAACAATTATAAGCGGCTTGTTAAGTTAGCAGACGTTTATGAATAAAGGGGTCAATCTAAAAGTAAACCATTTTGAGGCCATTTCGTAGCATAGGTACCTACACTAAAATCAGCAAATCAAATAAAGGTTTATGTTTTTCACTAAACTCTCAAACAATTTATTTCATCATCATCATCATTTCAGCCATTTATCGCCCACTGCTGAGCATAAGCCTCTCTTCTAGTACGCCAGTGATCTCGGTCCTGAGCCAATCTAACCCAGAAGTGTCCCGCAATCTTTAGTCAACAATTTATTTAATTACAAAGAATGTAAATAGACTCATTTATTAGCATATTACGTTCTGTTATCTATCAAACTAATGCTACTTCGCGCTACGCTTCAAGGTCATTACTTTACTCACTAGTGATTAAAGAGCGCTTTTACCCGATTGTAAAGAATAAACCAACGCTTTACGAGCTAGTGAGGGTAAAACGAATTGCTACTTATGTTACAAAATTTACAAGCTACAAACTTCAGAGAAACGGGCCCCAAATAGTAAATCCGCGAGGAATTCTACAGTAAAGTACTACGTGTCCACGAATTCAAATTAGTCGACTATACATACAGCTACATCATTCATAATCCCAGCACTCACCCACATATCTCCTAAAAATAATCCACTCATGTAAGGTCCGAGGGTATCTTAATATTATAGACCTTATGTGTTTGTGATAAGGTTGACGAGTTGTTGGTTCTTAAGTTTAGTGTGTTGACGGTATGTCGTGAAAACGGGGCAAGGTCGGACGGGGGATAGTTTCGGGTCATAACTGAGGTTCGGTTCTGATGCCGTTGAAAACTTATGCATTGGATTTACTTATAGATATTATTATAAATTTTTCAGCTAACATGGTCATTTACATTATTAATATGATTTAAAACGGTGTTGAAACTAAAGTCCTCAATAGACGGCGCCACCGTCGAGATAGATCGCGCTAAAATGATAACAACTTAAGGTGGATTTACACCTGTAAGATCAGGACTACCTTGGCTCAGTTATCAAAGTAACTAAGAAAAGAACACGCTAACGAGATGTCGACGCGGACCTCTGAGATGAAAATAATCGTTGATTGTCAAATGCTAAGAGTGTATCACTCACAGAATTAGATTTGGATAGAAGAAACAAGTTCATTCATTTGTATGGCGGCCGAGCGTGTCAGATTTTGTACTGAAGTTGTTACTTGCCTAAGTTGTTACTAATCAATGATTTTAAATATGTCTCAGGCCCTTGAGTATTCATATTTTTGTGTTGTTGCAATTAATATTACTTAAGGAGGCATTATTAATGTTTTTGTTCACTTCAACTTACAAAATTTGACGCCTGAAAGCTACAAGCTGCGATTAAAGACGGACAACTCAGTAGATTTTACCGAGTTCATTTGACACGCTAAGTAGATACGTTTGCTTGATCTATGGTATATATGACATCTGTGATATCACTGCTTGTTTCTGTCCATGTGGTTACATGGAGAGAAAATAGTTATTTGTTTTACTAGGGAGCAAAGTGATTGTTTAACTCTCGTGCAAATATTGAAACCCGAGCAAGCGAAAGATTCCAGAATTTGAACCACGAGCGCAGCGAGTGGTTCATAAAATAGAATCTTGAGCGATGCGAGGGTTTTAAGGCACGAAAGTTGAACAAGCTTTGCTGCCGAGTGAAACACAACATTTTTCACCACACTAAAGCGAGGAAACATGCGAAATAAGACTCAAAAATAACAAATTAGAAGGTATTTATTTGCAAGTCCTCAACTTCCAAAAAATAAACAAATCAACAAATAATAAAACAATAACCTCAAATATTTGTCTTGGCGTGGCTTGTAATTTTAAAAGAAAAAAATATTCGGATGCGTTCTGAAATTTGCATAGTGAAAACACTTTCATTTTCGTATTGCTTTTATTTGTCGTATTCTTAGAACTTTTAATTAAAAGCCTTTTACAACAAAATGTGGGTATTTAATTTTAACATATTGAATATAATATTATGAAAGGTTCATGTGTATGAATCTGTTTGTAACTATTGAGTTTTCGAACGTACTGTCTAGTTCAAACGTCAAAAAGCTTATTGCACTCTCAGGCCGTATAAGTTATTGCTTTAGTCTATCCAAAAGATTAAAAAAAAAATTACTTTAACCTCTAGAGATTAAAACACAGTTTTGCGCTCTGAAATTGAAGGACAAACAGCGTGTTTACGAGCAGTGTGGTGAAAAATATATTATCAATCCAATGTAAACACTACTGGTGCTACCACAACAGAGGCCTACGAGTCCAGTATTCCCGGTAATCGCCTTATCTCTGGACGCTTGTCCCAAGATTGTTTAAATATTGCCGGGTGCAAACTGGACGTTTAACTAGTATAACTATTTAGTCGCTTATTGCTGTACAGAAATGAGGTTTAGGTCATTAGTCCAGTGCGACAACGCTCTTGAAAATACTTTTTTGATATTCTTCATGGTTGTATTATAAGTACCTTGATAGGTCCTTTCTTTAAACAGTTACTTAACTACAATAGGGTAGCTTCAGTTAGGCTACAATTTTACATAGGAGTAGCTTATTTTATAGAATATCTATAGTTCTTAAGATTTCCGAACCGGCGATTACGTAATTTATTTATATTTTGTTTAGGTAGGCATAATAATTACAGAGGTTTTTGTTGTTGTTGTTGTTGTTGTTGTTGTTGTTGTACGCGTGATAATACTGGCCAGTTACAAAATGTAGGTATATTTTACAGATTTTTTTTGTATTAATCTGAATTTTATCGTAATTCGACCTGTCAATCTTTGTGTGTGTAAGTAGGAAAAGTATAAAAACTTACATTTGAAAAAAAAATGTATACCGAAACCTAAGTCGAATTTTTTATTTCCCATATGGACACGTTTCGGAACACTTATCAAAAGTATTAAATGGACGAATATATAGTAAAATTGCACCTTCCCTACCCCATTGTGTGGTGCTTCGTAACATTTTGTTCATAGAAAGACATGAGATATGTCGCCATGTGCTTACAGATTATTTCCAAATCACAAAAGATCTTATTCAGCCACGAGGCTCCATAGTATCTTATCTCTTGTCCACCCATTAAATTTTTCACGGATTTTTCTTTTTAATTTTTAATGCCAAAAAAATCAAGATACTAAGTAATGCAATTAGTTCCGCCATAACAAATCTCCATTTTGCTTCATAAAGCACGAAATGCAGACATAAATTCAAAATGTCGGCAAAACACGACAATGCAGTTAATCTTGTTCGTCTTTATTTCTTTTAATCCCTTCAGCCCATAAACTGGCACATAAACATTTTCTTAAGAAATAATCTTCCTTAATAGCTCCACAGTGGGAAGATGGTAACAACAGTATTTTAACTATGGTGATATTCTGCCGTTTGCCGTGTAGTGACAGCAGAAAGAATACATTTGCCACCACCCCAACTCCTCCTGCGGGTGTCGTAAGAGTCGACTAAGAGATTGAAGTGTCACGGACCATTATTTGATAAAAGATTGATGATGGGCAGCAGCGTCATCATAGTGGACACATTACTGCGATCGCCAATCCGCTTGCCCACCGTAGTGATTATGAGCTTTTACCTCCTAATGCGTCTGACGCATAGTTAATAAGCAGAGATCGGACAAATGTGCGTCATTGTTCGCAATAACATCGACATGACTTCAAATTTGATTGAATGAATAATTAAACGAATAATTTATTGAAATTTGATTTCGAAGCTTAGAGGTGACTATTTACAAAGGTGTTAAAGTTATAAATAATAATCACCAAATTAAAAATTTAAAAAAACCGACTTCAACCGGTTTCTCCAAGATTCCCGATTTGTTTCCATCATTGGTTTCCTCAAATCCTACTTTCTGAATGCAAATTCTTGTAAATGAATGAAAATTACCAAAAGCGCCATACATGTACCTATAATATTTGAAGAGATCCCTCGATTTCTCCAGGATCCCATCATCAGACCCCAACTTGGTGCCAATGGGACCATCTCGGGGTAATACACGTTCGATCACAAAAAGAAATTTTAGAATCGATTCACTATTCTCGGAGATATCAGGTAACATACATACAACAAAAAAAAGAAAAAAAAAATCAGTCGAATTGAGAACCTCCTCCTTTTTTTGAAGTCGGTTAAAAAGTGTAGTCACTGATGTTAAATAGGTAATTTTCGGAAAATTATTATATGATTAATTATTTAATCAACTTTGGAGTTATGTCCACATTATTGCGAACAATGACGCACATTTGTCCGATCTTTGTTAATAAGAGAGGGCTACGTCCAGCAGTGGACTGAGATAGGCTGATGATGTGTGTACTGAGACTACCATAGGCTACGAAGGCTGACGAACAAACTCTAAAAGTGAGGATACTGGCTACCATAACCCCTACTGTGTTAATAGCGCATCTTCTCCAGTTGGCTTTGCCCTAAAATTCTGCTGAAACAGCACCACCGTTGACCCAAATTGGGCCCTTAATTTATGATTCATGGGCCCTCTGATGGCACACGGAGGCATTTTGGAGCCCAAATTTATTGAGATGGGCAGAAATGTGGAAAATATTGTGAGTTTTCTAGAAATAATTTCAAAGTAGGGCGGGATGTTGAATTTGAGATGGCTAAAGGTTCGGTTCAGTTCTGATAGTCCATTACGATAACTAGAATACTTAATGATATGATGTTAATTATGAGTAGGAGTGGTTTGATTGAGATTATTGAGACAGAAAACAAAACAGACCGAAAAAAACCTTTGAGGTTTTAATCAAATAGATAAAAAAATTGTCCTCAAAAAACGTGATTAACTATTCATGTAATTAAAAAAAATTGTTACGCTACAGCCCTATTGAGTAGTATTAGGGTTGGTATTGATGAATACATACAAAAATAATTGAGTAGTTACTTCAAGACATTCTTGATAATACATACCATTAATTTTATCCTTGGAAAGGATCAATTCTGCACTTGGAATATTTAGAATTTCGATCTTCATTTTTTTTGTAAGCTTCGTTATTTTATTGGCAACTCAACTGTCAACTACTAATGATGATATGTTGTCGACAGCAAATCTACGTGCAGCCAGCTTCCCAGGTGGCCAAGATCTCTGACGTCCTCACTGGCCAGGGTCCACCCTTCCCTGCTGCCATCGCCAGCCATCTCTTCTCTCCTATACCAGTCTATCAGCCACGTGTGAGTATATCTGTCAATCTCCTAACCTTGCGTGAGGTGAGACCTGTAGGGTTTTGGCGTAAGTAGCAGAGTTGTACTTACTTAGAAGATGCTCAGGATCGCGCAAAGTGGGGGAAATTTAGCAGGAAAACGGACCCTGGCAAAGGCCGGGATAACGCTAGGTAGAAGAAGAAGAAGAGACAGAGTTGTACTAAAGAATGAGATAGTGAGATAGCTCCCTGTCTACTGCTTCTATAAAAACTTACAGGTCCCTATGGACCCTGCTTACGAAGTTGAGGTTTCAAGTTCAAATCCCATCGAGAACACATATTTGAGTTAATTATGTTTGTGACAAATATTTAGGTCGATCAAATTTTCTTCTCAATGTTCTTGTGGCTAATCCTGAAATACAGAGTTGTACTAAAGAATGAGGTAGTAAGATAGCTCCCTGTCTACTGCATCTATAAAAACTTACAGGTTTCTATGGACCCTGCTTACGATACTGAGTTTCCAGGTTCAAATACCGACGAGGACACATATTTGAGTTAATTATGTTTGTGACAAATATTTGGATCGATCAAATTTCTTGTGCTTCTCAATGTTCTTGTGGTTACTCCTGGATCATCCTTAAATCAGGGTTTAGTAAAGTCTATTTCAAATACGAAGGCCCGATTCCATTTGACTAAGTCATTAGGCGTCAACAATAGGATCAGTGATAACAAAAGGTACCTGGTCATATCCTATTGTGGCGTGATATTTTTGCATACATCGGTGTACGACACGTGCTAATTTGTAGTGGACCAATTAAATGACAAAAGTTTCGAGTGGCATCGGGATCGGGCCTTCGTATTTGAAATGGACTATAATAGTGAAATGTATAACGATTTGATTTTTTGACAGTTACGCTTTTTCATGGTGGGCCCACTAATAATGTTAGTAAAGCGTGTAGTGCTGGATTTTTCTATCATACTATGTAACCTTTATCGCCTGGGAGATTTATAACAAAAAATGTGACTGCTTCATTTGTATCTTAGTCATGGTTATTTTACAGCCATAAATCAGTATCAAAACACCACTAAGTCCGATTCCTAAAGCGAGCACAATAATTTTAGCGATAAAATGTCTTTAAAGGTCATTAAGCTTAAATCTCTAAATGACAGACTCCCATAATTACAATGCGGAAGCTTTCCCTATAGCCCTATTCTTGGCAGTGTCAACTCTATTGCCGAAGTCATAATTCAGATACATTGCCGCATTTCTGTGAGATCGTTAAGGGGCATCGTGCTCCAATTTTCGAAATGTTTCACTTGAATTTTTATTTTATTTAACACGAAAAGTTTTTTGAGTCCGAAAATATTTCGGCATTCGTCAATATGATAGTCATAGTCATAGCATCTTTATTCATAAACAATACAAGATTGTGTTTGAGTTATAGTTTGTACATTGACAATAATTGTGATAAAATAAATATAAAAAAAACTACCTAAACAATTTCACAAAAACTTATACCTAATAAAATTAATAGTATATTTTATATTGCGGTGCGGACATTAATGTTGATAAAAAAAACAGTGATTATGAACAGTCGTGCCATCAGATATATTGTAGCGTCCGGGGCGCTCAAAAATATCTGAACACGCCTTTAACGTTATGACAATAAAGGCGTGTTTAGATATTTTTGGTCGCTTCAGATGCTATGATATCTGATGGTGACTGTAGATTGTGGAATTTCTATACGTAACTATTACTTTTGACTGAAAAACTATTTTTACTAAACCCGAAAAAGAAGTTTAAAAGTAAGTAGAATAAGATCAGAAGTGATAACCACTTATGCGTTCCAATGTTTTGTATCTATAATACCCTTTAAGGGATGAGGGGTAGTAAAGTGTGTTTTCTATGGAAATTGAATTCCATAACTTTTTTCAACAGTCAACCTTGCGGTGAAACCGAAATATTATATGCGGGGCATTTCATAAAATTAAGTAAGAAATTTGAACTTCACGCAACTAATATTTTTTCTGCTGTACTCTGATAATAATAACAACATGACAATAAATATAGATGCACTTATTTACTAACGTCCGTCAAGTCGATATCAGTTAATTATTCGCTGTATTACTTTGTGAAATTAATAAATTTGAAAATAATATATTCTAACCTAATAGGTATTTGTGTTTATTAGAAAATGTCAAATCAATAGTAATGTCTTAATAATTTAGCCACAAACCGAACAAACGAATATGAATTGAGAAAGATTATAAACCGTCCATAAACTAAAGAAACCAATAAAATTAAAACAAAAAAAAATTACGAAAGTATATACAAAGAAATGCAGCAAGAAATTATTATCAGATATCGGACAAATGTGCGTCATTGTTCGCAATAATATGCCTCCAAATTTGATTGAATAATTAATCATTTAATCATTTTCAGAAAATTACTTATTTGGCACCGATGTAAACCGTTGTAAACAGTCACCTTGAAGTTTCGAAATCAATTTTCAAGAAATTATTTGTTTAATTATTCATTTAATTAACTTTGGAGTCATGACCATTATAATATTATTGCGAACAATGACGCACATTTGTCCGATCTCTGATTATTATACAAAGAAACTCAAATCGGCGCATGTGCCCCTTAAGGATGCAGATCTAGAGGATCACAGGCCGCGTTATTTACATTAATAGATCCCAGAGTGGTGATAAATTCCTCCGTGAATTAGGAATGACTGTGACTGCGTCGCGTGCTAAAGGGAACGTTTGGGAATTCTGCAGTAAGGTCTACATAAGTATGTTGGGAACTCTTGAGACAAATCTTCTATTCATGATGAGTAACCACAAAGTTTGCATGATGTGGTGGTATATCCATCTTCTATTAAAAATCTATGCAGATTTTGATATCACAAAAATGTATGTACCAACCTACTAGGTATTTAATAAACACCAAAATTGTTTTCATCGACAGATTTCAACTAGATGGTTTTGATTTTAACATTCTGAGATCATATTTATGAACAAGTGATTAACTTTTCCTATGGGATCGAGATCCGATTCGAGAAAAATTATCTGGGGTTCCATACATTTCGGTTTATTAATATCTCAAGGTCTGATAGTAAAAGTTTATCAATTTAAGACCTCCGAATTAACCTCCTAAAGTTTGTCATAATTTAAATGATCACAAAATGTATCTTCAGTTACTACTATGTGCTGACATGATTCAATTTTTCCACAGCTATCGTCACCCACAACCTACGAGATATCAGCCCCGATCCCATCTCAACTGGCATACTCCGAGCACAAGATCTACCAGCCCCAGAACGCCATCCAGGAGTACAATCAGAAACTGCCGAATCCCAAGCAGGCCATCGCCCGGCTCACTGTCAACTACCAGCCTTATCCTCAGCAATTGGTGCCTCAACTTGTGTACCAGCAGCATGTCCAGCAGTTCCCTTATCAAGGATTCCACCAACAAATACCACAGGTGTGTTAAAATAAGCCAAGCTCAAATAAAATAAAGTCGTCACCTGTCTGACTGTCAAGTGTCTTGACACTTGAATTTCTGAGGCTGATACTTGTACCAGCCTTATCCTCAGCAATTGGTTCCGCAACTTCTTTATCAACACCGTATCCAGCAATTCCCTTACCAAGGCTTTCACCAACAAATACCAGAGATATGCTTAAATTAGTAAAGCTTAAATAAAATAAAGTCGTCACATATCTGACTGTCAAGAGTTAAGTGCTCAAGTACCAGCCTTACCTTCCTTCAACTTGTATACCATCAGAATGTACAGGAGATCTCTTATCAATGTTTCGACCAACAAATACAACAGATAAAATTAATGCTATACATCCTAATATGAAGCTTACTGTGGGACTAGGTTGATATGTGTATTTAAGATGTCCCAAGATATTTATTTATTTATTATGAAGAGCGTATTTAGTGTCTCGCAGCCGAGCGATCTCTGCTGCCACTTAAGAGCCTATATTTTTATACATCAATGAGTTGATTTTACAATTGATTATTACACTCTATAGTGACTGGATAGTAATATCTGGTAGTAATATCAGCCCAATGCTTAACTATAAGTCCTCGTTTTCTCTATTTGAACATTCATTTCATTTCAGCAGACACCCCAATTCCAAAGCCAGTACCAGCCTCTCATCCAGCTACTCCAAGCCCAGCCTGGGATCACGTACGCTGACGAGCACCAAAGACCAGCTCAGCGGGAGCTGAAGACAGGACAGCCTGAAGCCGTGAAGGAGGCGGAGGAGAGAGCCAAGCCACAACCACAGCAGCAGCAACAGGTATACGAGCAAGGTTTAATCATGAGCAGTGTCATCCATCAAATTAAAATTAGATTTCACGAAAGTGTCTAAACTTGTGTCATCCTTGAAACCTTAATTTTCTTTTAATTGCCGTGGCCCCATATTTAGCACTGACGTCTAAAGAAAGTTTTTTTTTTGTCTTATTTCAGAATTCCAACTCGCAGCCGCAAGGAGCCGTCAGCTACGCCAGTTTCTCTGTAGGGCCTCCTTCAGCAGCCTATCAACCCCAGCCCCAACAACAATATCAGGCACAACAACAACCACAACCCCAATACCAACAAGCACAACAATATCAACAGCAGGCAGTAGTCCAGCAATACCAGCCACAACAATATCAACAGGAGTCTCAGCCACAGCCCCAATACCAGCAAATACAGCAACAATACCAACCAATTCAGCTGCAAGCTATCCAGTACCAACCCCCCCAATTTATCCAGCAGTTACCAAAACCTGAAGCTCAAACCCAAAACCTTGTTGCTATCCCTGTCAAACCTGAAGCACAGAACCTTATAGCAGTCCCAGTAAAACAGAGACAGGTATATTTCCGTCAAGCTCCTATCGGTTACCAGCCTCAGGTGTTCCAGGGTCAAGCTCAGGCGTATCAAGCAGCCGCCCCCCATTTCCCCCCAGTTCAGTATTTTGGCAAATTCGCCCATTCTATCTTCGGGCAATGAAGTGTAGGCCAATTTTATTGTAATGTTAATAATAATAATATACGTAGCTCTGATTAATCATCGCGAGAAATGCACAGAGTTTTAGAAGTTGCGAAACTTTTTTGGAGAATATTTCCGGGAGCTTGTAATAAGCAGTCATGTAAATGCCGGATTATATATTATGTCTTATGGAATATTTCGTGTAGGTACGTGGTGTTTAAACAAATAAAAATCTTTAATCGTTGAATCTGTTCCAAGGTTTTTATGTAAAAACTTTCAATTTGAAATTTCTTAAAATTGTTCATCATAAGTACTTCTCGTTTTTCTAACGAAGAATGTTACGTAATTATCTTAGAAATGCAAACATATATTATACATTTAGACAATTTTAAAGAATATTTTTTCTTTAAACTTGGATTAGTTATAAAAAAATATTAAGTACTAAGGATATTTTATACAAGAGGTATATAAATAAATTCTATTTATCTGAGTATATTTATGTGATGATGAGTCAGAGCTATGATATCTTTAGTTAAGTTCTTTTAAGTATTGGTAAGAAAATTGAGGTGCTGTAAGTATTTTTCTCTGTGATGCCATATTCTTATACAAAGTGTACTTTAATAAATGTGTTAAAATGTTTTACCTGATAGTTTTATTTACTTTTTTCGTGGCTGACTTTTAAAATCTTTTTTTCGTTCTTCGGTATATAAATTCAAAGTTAAATGCAGTAATTTAAAAATATGATATTGTAAATTGCATAAAATATTGAGTAGTACATAAAGAGTATAAGATATTGAACATATTGCGAAAACACCGATAAGACCGAGTGGCCGAGGGGTACAGGCATCAGCCGCGAAAGCTGAGTACGTGGGTTCGATCCCCACCTCGGACATAGGTGATCTGGGTCGTTTTTCTTTGGTATATGACATCTAATATATATAATTTAGTATAAGATATTTTAAAATATTGGGCTATTTCGAGGTTTTTGTAAAATACCGGTTTTGGTCCCTGACTACAACTATTGTCTACAAGTTCAACTTCTAGCTAAGCATCATACATTTTCTTTTGTTCTGTTTTACATTTCTGCACGATTAATACAAGAATACACTTCGAAGATATCCATTTTAGTTTTAGACCAAAGCTTGTGGAAGTGGAGATGGCTTTACCTACGTTAGTTATTTCCATATAAATTAAAAGAAAACTACCGACGTCACTGGCTACGTGGACAGCCGCTAATGCATTTCTGTCACAACGTTCCACAAATCTCTCAAAGTCCTCACAATGTGCAGGAAACCATAATATTTTCCCTCCTCACGTATTTCGTGGTATAATATTAAGTGCTGAATCTGTCTGTCTTGTCTTGTCCTGTTATGCTTGTTATATTTGCCACGAATAAATTATTTGTATTTGTATTTGTATTCCTACAAAATTCTGACTTATGTTTATGCCGGACATTCCCGTTGGAGAATTTGCGAGGTGAATATTGGGCACACAATAAAAGTGAATCTGCAATGCCTCTTCTTCTGTCGAAATGTGACCTCCATGCAAATATCGACTAATAAGTAAAGTACTTAAGTATAAATATAATTAAACGGTTAAATTCACGTGTATTTAGTCAGGCATCTTTCGGAGAGCCTAGGTTAGCCTAAATTTATTGTAGGTACTGCTCACTACCCACTGGCCGATCAAAGGCGCCGCAAGCGTGTCGGAAGAAGACGGGCACACGACCGCCGCCTGCCTCCGTAGAGTGGCCATAGGATAGGACGCCTGCCATCCTGTACCAGCATTTGGCCACTGAAGGCGGAATGGTGAGGGTGAACATGGGTCCAGAACGGCCTCCGGAGGCGATGCTCCGCAACTCGGAGCGGTGCTGGTGGTGCTGCAGATGCAAGCGCGAGCGTTCCTGCAGCCCACCGTACAGCACAGCGGCGGCGGACGGAGAGGTTTTTTTAGTGGGTAAACTCGGGGTCCCATCAACCCGTAACAAGGAGTCCCACATAACCACCCGGGTGGTATGCGTGACGCATTTTTCCTCTCCTTAAAAAAAAGGTACTGCTCACTACAGCTTGCCAGGCAAATGGAATGCCGGCGAAGGTAAATAGGAATGGAAACAATTTGCCGCGTGCGCGTCGCGATAACACCCGGGCCGGCGCTCCGGGGGTCACCGGATGCTGGCGGTACAAAATGCACTGAAAGTCCAGTGTGACATAAAATAGTACATTACGACACGAGTGCGAAAAACAAGAAATTCGAAATGAGTGGCGATGTTTTAAAACACGACCGAAGGGAGTGTTTTAAATCGACGCGAGTTACGAATTTCCTTTTTGCACGTGTCTCGAAGTTTTGGACGTAAAATGAGCCACTTCTCGCACTATTTAGAGCCTAAAAAGGCACCATCTACTAAAAAAAACATTTATTCTGAGTAAGTTACACTCATATCATGGTTTGTAAATACTTAATTTGTAATTGTAGCATTATTTTATTCCTATAGGCATTTAGGATACCTTATGATTCGGTACGAGCAGTATTATATATTAATTGCGTAGCGTAAATAACAAATGAAAGACATTTTTAATTTAAAGGTTTATTTACATAACATATTCATTCGCAATTTCTATTGACGGTAGCCTTATTTTCATCTTGTTTTCAAACAATGTACTAAAAACAAAGGTCTGCTGTAATTACTTTTAAATTTCATTCCTTCAAAGCCCTTTTCGTCCGCACGAACAGCAACAATTGTATACATCGCTGAACCTTTTTGCAAAAGCCATAAGGTCTACCAATGGACAGCCAGGAGTGCGGACGATGGTACTAAATGTACAACATTAAACATGTTCTTTGTCGTTTTAACCAGTCGACCTCACTTTGAATTT